>PVKE010022220.1:0-25777 GCA_004027555.1 Craseonycteris thonglongyai
GGTCAAGTGCGCGGCGGGGGCCGTGGGTCCCTCCTGGCGTCGGGGGGTCAAGTGCGCGGTGGGGGCCGTGGGTCCCGGCGCCTGGGGGTCAAGTGCGCGGCGGGGGCCGTGGGTCCCTCCTGGCGTCGGGGGGTCAAGTGCGCGGCGGGGGCCGTGGGTCCCGGCGTCGGGGGGTCAAGTGCTGGGCGGGGCCGTGGGTCCCGGCGTGGGGGTGCCAAGTGCTGGGCGGGGGTGGCAGGAAGGTCAGGTCCCAGCAGACCTCGCCGCCCAGACCCGCTTCCGGTCACCTCCGGGTGGGAGTGGCAGGGCCCCGCAGCGGACTCTTGAGGACACCTCTGCCATTTTGGGGTTTGAGCCGGATCCAGCCGAGTTGGAACGGTTGGCTTCGGGACCACTTCTGCTAATTTTCACCGCGGCTCGAGGAAGTGATTTTTCTCGGGGCTGTGGTTCCCCATCCTCTCCTGCCTCCCGTCTTCCCTTCCGCGGGCACAAAAGGCCCATTACTCATGGAGCGGGTCAGTCGGTCGGTTTGGGGAAGTCGGATCCCCGAGTGTCTTCAGCCTCGCTCCTTATTTGGGAGCCGGAATGTGTGATTTCACTTCCCCGGGCCGCGCTTGTGTGGCCCCGCCGCCCGGGAGGAAGGCGCAAGGCTGGGGATTCGGCCCGGCCGCCGCCCCCCGGGGGAAGGAGGGATTGTTTTGATCGGAGAGCGGGCGCCCTCCTACCTTCAGCGCCGGCGAGGCTCCAGATGGGAGGCCAGCGGGCGGGAGCGGCGTCTGCTGTTTCCATAGCTCCATTGATCGCTGGAAACCCGGCCTGGAAACCACGCTCCGCAAACCACGCTCCGCCCTGTACTGATTCCCCAAGTGGGGGATAGCCACTTGGGTCCTGGACAAGGACCCTTGGTGGACAGTGGAGGGAGCGTTTTCCCTTGAGTTGGGGACACCCAACCTCTTTATTATTATCATGTTTTGAGGGTGGTGTGGTAGGGGGGGAATGGAGATTTCAGTGAGAATACCCACTTCACAAATTAAGCGGAGATGAGTGGGTTTCTAGTACAGTGGAAGCCAGAGTCACTACCTTAAGTAAGTTTTCCCCTCACAGGGTTTTCAGATCAAACCACATCTCTAAAAGGTGACACAATACACCTAGTTCCCCTGGGGTGTCTTAATGATTGGAGGAGGAGAAAATTACTTCCTGTGTTGTATTTCTCTCTTAACCTCTCAGCCCTCACGGCTGAGCTATGTCTCAACTGTTAATACAAAACTCAGGTATGTGTTATGGGTGGAACTGCTGGAATATATAATTAGATGTAACAAAACCCCGTACATTTTTCAGGGTTGTGGAGGGTCAGCCCGTCCAATCTTCAGATTTTAAGGCCTCTAAAGGTATTTTCTTGCTGCTTTCATTCTAGAACATTTTGGGGAGAGCTTTCAAGTAGCCCCAACACAGCCAGACTTACTGGGTTTCTACTTTATGGTGTTGCTGTGGGGATTTGGTTAGTGTTTTGTGTTGGACTGTTGGAGAAGGACTCTGTATCTGTATCTTGAACTTCTTAATACCTACTTTTTGTGCCTTAGATCGCTCCTTCTGTATGGATAACTGGAGGCAGGGAGGAGTGGCTGTTTGACCATGGCTCTGACCTTGGGGAGTGGAGTTGAGTGAACACCATTTGACTTCAACAGTATTGCTGAGGAAGTGACAGACATTTCTTTCCAGGAGAGTTTTCTGTCCCCTCTGAGAGGTCATCTGCCTTCACCCATCGGCAGTTTGGGGACACTGGCTGCTCATTTTCTTGGAGAGTTGGAATATTGTGTCAAGACGTCAGAATGAAGGCTTTCAACTTCTCCTTATTCTATGTATTAGACACACAAAACCACCCTCTGAAATGCATTTGTGTGGCCATGCGGGTCTCTTTTGTAATGAATAGGAGAGAGATTTGGATATTCCCCCCTTGACTAGTTCTGAAAGGGAAAACCCAGCCGTCTTAAATAAGGCTCCTAGTTGATCCTTCTCGGCTTAGGCGTGGGTGAAGGTAGAAGGTAGTGTCTGTTTTGACAGACAGCCAGCACCTAGATCTTGCATGTTGACTCAACTGTTAGAGAGTTCCCCCCACATCTGTGTGTAAAAACATAATAATAGAGGAAGAAGAGATGAGACATTCAGAGACTGACAGCAATGTCAACAGCACTTCATATCCAAATATTGGCTAAGACATAATTACAGCTGTTGGTGGTGGGGTGGGGGTGGGGGTGCACGGGGTGGGGGGTGAGATCTGGTTCAAGAACTCCCATCCCAGAGACATGCACCAAGGAGATTTCTAGAGCCTGAATCTTGATTAAGTCAACCTTAGGTGCTGAGTGGTGAAATGATTTCCAAAACCAGGAGTGTTTTGATTATAAAGCAAGGGAGGAAGATGGATGAGCGGCAGGAGGGGTTGGCACTTCCGGAAAGTACCTGAAGAAAAAGCGGGGAGGAATGGACTCTTCTACTGAGTGTCAGGCCGTTCCTGTGTGTGTGTGGGGGGGGGTGTGGGGGTGTGGGGGGTGGTGGTGAGCTATTTGGCGGCTGTAGTTCCACAGCTCAGAGCTAATGGGAGGTGCTGGCCCCCCTGCGGCCCTGCTCCCTGTCCATGGTCAGCAGGACCTGTTGGCCCTAGTAAGTGAAATCGGGGCTTTAAAAACAGTCTCGGTGCGCCCTTCTGTCCCTCCAGCCACGAGAGCTAACACTTCGGTGCTTTGGATGGGCGCTGTGGCCTCCCCTTGCCCTCTCTCCTGGCTGCTTCCACCAGGGTTCTGAGTCCTGTTCCAGAGGCGGAAGGGGCTTTAGAGGTCCTCTCCCCTACGCCCCTCATGTTGCAGGTGAGAGGTCAGGCCCGGGGCAGAAACTTGGTGCTGGGCGGAGCCAGGATTAGAACCCAGGACTCCGGACTCCCAGTCTCAGGCCTCTCCCCACACAGCCGGAGGCTCTCACTCTCACTGCAGGCTGTCCTCAACTGTGGGTGCGGGTGTTGTGCGGTGCGTATGCACCACCTCCTCAGAAACAATCCCTGAAGTTGGAGGGGCAGCGTATAAATGGACGGTGCAGCTCCGTGAGTTCAGAACCGGGGGTAACAAGCCTTTCAATCACCCCTCCCTGCTTTAGGGCGTGTCCAACAGAAATCTTTTATTATCTTTTTTTTTTTTAAATACAAGAACACAGGGATTCTGTTAACTGTTTATTTGGCAGGGACGCCTAGTCTCGATGTCCTTGTGTAGTAACGGGTGGTATTCCCCGCGAGGCTCCTCAGTGGCCTCCTGCTTCCCTGCGTCACGGCAACTGAGGTAGCAGCTGAGCAAATTTAATTAAAGCACCGTTGTCCTTCCGCTGTGAGACTCCCCTCAGTGCCGCATGCTATCATTGCTTTACAAAATACAGAACGTTGCCATAGCTTATCCCTGTTTATCTTACCACCGATGGCTTAGAGAGGACACAGGCCTGTGATTTCTCCTGCCGTGTGGCCGGTGGCCCTCTCACCCCTGGTCGCTTAGCGTCGCTGTGATGTGGCTTCTCCTGTTTTTGGTAGAGAGAGAGAGAGAGAGAGAGAGAGAGAGAGATAGATACAGAGATACAGAGACAGAGAGAAGGGGGAGGGCCCAGAACAGTCTCCACAGTTGCACATCATTGGTTTTTCCACATGGCTTCATTCCACAGGTGGGCATGGGGCTGCACAGGGCAGGAACTGGGCCGGGGTCTCACCCCAGTGAGTACCAAACTGGGGGCGCTCCCCAGTTCAGCATATGGGTCCACACGGGCCGGGGCCGGGATTCGATCCTCAGTCCCCAGGGCTGCAAAGTGGGTGCTTAACCCACTGAGCCATCCCTGCTTCCCCTGGCTTGTTCTGAAAAGGACCTGAGTGTGGAACCTCGAGGGGTTGGCCCTCACTCTGGTAGCAGGGACTCTGGCCCAGCACACCTGATGCCATGTATTGGTGGGATGGGCCGTGTTCCAAACTGGGGGCTGGGTGGGTGGGAGGGGGTGTTTCTAGGTAGAACCACATGGTGAGGAAAGTTCCATTTCCACAGCAGCCTCTTTTATGTCCACGATGGTTGCACTTGACAGTTAGCTGAGCGTCCTACCATATGTTTAGTTGGATGGAGGATATAGACGTTGAAAGTAGCCTTAAGGGTGGGAGTGTGGCGGGGAGGGGACATGAAACTGATCCAAAAAGGTGAAATTCACAAATGGAGTCAAGGCTGCACTGTCCTGTGCGGTAACCAGTAGCCACGCAGGGCTCTTTAAATCAAACTAAATAAATTAAGGAAAAATCAGTTGCCAGCCACATTTCAAGTGTTTAGTGCCCGTGTGTGTGTTGCGTGGCTGTTGAGTGGAACTGTGCAGGAGGACGGGTTCACCCTTGTAGGAAGTTCCACCACACTTTGTTGGTCTAGGGGCTAATCAGATGGTTGGGAAGAGAGGAGCTTTGAAAGGGAAATCTGTGGGGAGCACAGGAGCTGAGGAGTGAGCGGACCTGCAGGAGGTGGTGGGGACATTGGCCCTGGGTGGAATGGAGGGGATAGCAGATCAGGTTGGGATTGAACCTGAGCCATCTTGGGATTATGTAGGTTTTAAAGCATTGTGGGGTCATGAAGTGAGCTAGCAGGATGTTTGATATACAGAAAGGTAACGGGTCGCTGAGGTGGGGGCCTGGGGTTCTCTGGGGGGGGGGCAGGTTTCGGAGACTCAGTCACCCTCCTGGGGCCTGGCCTGTCTTCTGCAGTAGGGCTCTGGGCACCCCCACCCCCACCCCTGAGGCAGGATCAAAGCACCTCGGCTCACAGGCCTTTGTAACTTGTGAGTTCCGGGCTTTGGTAGAGCTTGAACGTAATCTCCAGCTAAGATGTGGGATCAGGTGCTCACAGGAGGCAGGGGCTGGGGTAGAAAAAGCAGCGCAAGGCCTCTGGACTAGACATGGTAGGTGTCTAGTAGGTGAAGGGGCTACTTTTTGGGTAGATGCAGGTATTGGTATCCATGACTGCAGTGTTCTGACTGCTTGGGACGTGAGGAGCTGGGCCACCATCAGCTGATGGTTTGACTTAAGCAGCAGGTGCAGGGGATTCGGGGTGAGGCCCAGAGGAGCCAAGTGTCCGGACTGCTGGCGGCCAAACCTAATCCCCGGGGCCAGATCCTGGGGTTGCGGGATCTTTGCTCTGACAGGGGTCTGTGCCAGAAGTGTCAGCCTCATCAGGGGACAGGGGCTCCCCATCAGGGGACAGGGGCCCCCCATCGGCTTCCGAGGCCTCTCACAGCTCCTTTCATCTCAGTGTGGAGAAGACTGGGCTGGTTCTGAACGGGGACACGGGACACAGATATAGACAAGGGGCCACCCCACTGGGCCGCTCAATGTCCTCCAGCTGGTGTGTCGCCCGAATCAGATGTTCGGCCTCTGCTAGTCTTTAGTGGGATCCTGCTATTTTGTGTTTTAAGATCCATGTGGATAGGAATATCTGGAGAGGAGCCCGTGATTCTGGGCTCTGCTAGATGAGAAGGATAAAGGTCTATTCTTCGTGCCCTGCTAGTGAGCAGTGTGACCTTGAGCAGGTCAGTTGAAGTTTCAGGCCTTGGTTCTGTACAGAGCGGGGGCTTCCTGAGCCCGGGCCTGTGGGACAGAGCTGGGCTGTGCTGGACGCAGGAGCCGGGGAGCAGGCGGGATGGCTCGCTGACCTTGGCCACCACTGACTGTCGGCAGCTTCTGGGCTCTGCGGATGCCCATGCCCTGTTGGTGAATAATCACCACCGATCGGCTTGCTGCCCCTTCTTGTGGGTGAAGACTCAGAAGGGCTGTCAGTGAGCAGAGGGGGTGGGCTGCAGACCTCCATGGGCGGCCCATCTGCCACTTCCTTGGATTTGGGAGAATCTTCGTGCAGTGGGGGGGGCTCAAGGTGGAGACAGGGAGTTCTTTACCTTCCCCATCTGACACTTCCCAGCTGAACTGTGCCCTGTTCAGGTGCCTGTGGTGACGGCTGCCACCTAGCCCACTGTCCCCTCAGCAGGCTTCGCCGTGGTGCATGGCTGGGCCCGTCCACGGGAGTGTCTTCATGGGCTGGGGGCTGTCAGATCTGGTTGGAAGAACAAGGACCCAGTGGAAAGGGGCTAAGGTTGTGCCCAGCCTCTGGTTGTGTGGAGTTCTCTTGGGTCTACATTCTCTGATCCTTTGTGTGCCACCTGGCAGGGGTCAGTCCCTGTCTGTAACTGATGTTCCCTCCAAGAACATCCACGCTGTGTGTGTTTATTCTGCCAGGAACCTGCGCTGCCCCAGAGGGTCCTAAGAAAGGCCACCTTCCTCTTAAAGGGACGTTTCCAGCCATCTCCACGGCCAGTGTCCCTGCAGGCCTTGTCTGCGAGGTGAAGAGCGGTGACCATAGATGGCAGCTTCGTGGCCCCTTGTGGCAGTCTTTCCTGTCTCGGGGGCCAGAGGGCTCCGCTCTGTCCCTGCCTTCTCTCCGTTGGGCTTATCTCTTTGAAGGCGCTTCTATTGATTCTGAAGTGAAGGCAGACTCTCTCTGGTCCTGGGGAGGGGAGGAGCTTCAGAGGGGTCCCCCACCTTCCCGGTCTTGGGGCTCCTTCCTCCCAGCCCCTCCCCAGGCAGACGATGGAGCTGGTCACTTTGTTGCCGTTTTGATGATCTATGTGGTGACAAGGCTGCCAGCCCACACTCGGGCATTTGCAGCCTGGTCTCCAGCCCAGGGCCCAGAGCTGTTCTGTCCTAACAACTAAAAATAAACCTGTCGCTGCCGCAGTCTCGCCACCCTGCCAGGCCCGGTGGCCAGCCCGGGTCTTCGCCTGGGCATGGTGGGTGCTTTTGGACCTATTCTCTTTCTGAGTGCTGGGGGGGAGCCGTGCTGGCTGTTGAGGGGGCGAGCTGTCTGTGCACGGAGACCCTGGGGGCCGCCTTGCTTATTCCCCACTGGGCGGCTGGGAGACAGGAACAAGTCCATGTGAGTCCCTTCGACGGTCAGTGATGCTTGTCTCAGCTCCGGCTTCCTCCCCGTGCCACCTGCCAACCGGCTTCCTCCCCGTGCCACCTGCCAACCGGCTTCCCTGCCAGACGGTGTGTGGGGGGTGGCAGGAGCCCCCCTCCTGCTCCCCCACCTGCCGCCTCCTGCCCCGCCTGCCGCCTCCTGCCCCGCCTGCCACTGTCCCTGGCCCTCACCCTGACTGCCCTGGGACTGAGCGTGTTGCCTGCCCCAGGACTCCTGCCCTGTGGCTAAGCGAGCTGGTCCCCCTCTACAGCTCGGGGCTTCAGGTTACCATGGTCTCACCTCCGTGGCCCCCAGGCCCCCTTCCTGAGCCCCGCCCTGGCCCCTCTGGTCCTCCCAGCGCAGCCACCTACCCGCAGGTGTCACAGAGCACGGGCCTCTTCCCCTGCCACGTGGCTCCTGGGAGCCTGTGGCAGGAGGCGGGGCAGAGGCGCAGGTAGCCGGGATACCTGTTCAGCTCACTGATGGGTTCTGGGCAGAGTGTTCCTTTTGGTGTGACGTTGGCGCTCTTTTCTCCGAGTTGTCCAGTCCTTGGGCAGGAGTGGGTACTAACCATGGCCCAGGAGGTGAGGGTCCTGGGCTGGTTTCTGGGGGTGAGGACGTATTTGGGAGAACGGGGGCCTGGGAGGGTGATAGGAGCCTGGGTCGGGCTTGGGGGTGTGGTCCTCGGCCTTCAGGTGGGGTTCCCTCCCCGGACCACGTCTCCTTGGCTGCCTTCTGTGGGCTCTCCCCCGGGGCCTCCTGCCATCTGTAGGGACCGATTTATTGGCCAAGGCCCATTGGCCTCTGCAGGGGAGGAGTTGGGTGGAAGTTGCTAAGCGTTTATTTTTAACTCTGACAGAGGAGCCCCTGTCCTTGGGCGGCCCGGCTCTCCCTCTTCTTTCCTTACGCGGGGCCCCTGCCTGGGCCTCTGGGATTCTTAGCGGGAGGCTGGGAGGAGTCTGAGGCCAGGCCTCTGGGGAGAAGAAGGGGAGCCTCTCTGCACCCCGCATCTGCAGCTGGCGTGGTCGGCATGCCTGACTTCTGCAGAGCTCGGGGGTCATGGGGGCGGCCAGGGAGAGGGGTGGCCCAGGGCCTGTGAGGCCACACGTGGAACTCAGAGCATTCTAGGAATGCAGGTGGACTTCCGTCCCTAAGGCACCCAGCCCTGCCAGTGGCGGAAGCTCCATGGGGACTCCTTGCGTGGGGAGCGGAACCGCTTTGTGAAAAGGCCCATGTTCCCAGAAATGCGGAGTCTTGTCATTCCCTGTGGCTGCCAGGTGCACTCATGGCATGTTCTTTCCACGAGGGCCAGGGTGGGCTTCCCGGACTCGCAGCCGCCATGCTGTATCCTCTGCTCCTCTGTCACCTGTGCTCTGAGGGAGGAGGGAGGAGGGACACTAGGGCCAGGCCTCCTTGCTTCCATGAAACTGTTCTGGTTGCCTTGCCTTAGATTCTTCCCCCAAAGAACATAAAATGCGGAATTCGAAGGAGAAGGCAGGGAGATTAGAGGCGGGGGTTGCCGCCTGGGCCCTCACTCAGTTCCTTGGAGCGAGGCTGGATTAGTGTTGCCCAGAGCCCAGCTCTAATCTTCTGGTTTCCCAGCTGAGACCCTTCCCTGGGCTGCCTTTGCCTGCGGAATACGGGTGACTTCCAGACCCTTCCCTGGTCAGACCCTGGCGTGCTTGGTTCTTCCTGAGCGCCTGCTACGCCGAAGCTCCCGGCTTGTCTGTGCGGTTTCCTCCGCAGGACTCTGCTGTGAGCCCCTTCCCTTTGCAGGGGGTGGGGGTGTAACCCACCTGTCCAGCTGCAGCGTCTCGGCCCCCGGCCCGCCCCTGCTCCATCTGCCTGGTCTCCCCTGTAGTGCAGCCTTTCACCCCAGAAGCAGGGCTCCCCCATCCCTCCCTGTCAGACTTGCCAAGGCGCTGTAGCCTTTTGTCCCTGATCCCAAATGTCTTTCTCCACAGCCAGGTGCTCTAGATTCTGGAGCAGAGTCCCTCAAAGACCCGCATCTCCGTGGCTCTTATGTCCTCTCGCTGCCACGCAGCTACTGTACACCATGATGGAGACTTCACAGAGCACCCCGCGTTGTAGGGCGCACCCCACGTATGAGCCATGGGCCCCCGTGGTGGAGGGGGTGCTGCTGGGGGAAGGACCCTATTGGACTGGACCCTTCTGTGTATGGCCAGGCGCACATGGGTGTTGGTCCCTGCGCTGCCTCCTGTCTGTCTGCTAAAAGCCGACCTCTGAAGTCTTGCTGCCATTTCTTCCCTCCACCCCCCAGATCGCTGCCCCAGTCTGGCCCCCCATTTCTGCTAATGTAGTTCTCATTCTTGTGGGGGGCCCTGACCCGCTTCCCATGGAAGCCTGTCCTCCATCTTCCTGCTCCAGACCCACGCCCCCCCCCCCCCCCCCCCCCCCCCCCCCCCCCCCCCCCCCCCCCCCCCCCCCCCCCCCCCCCCCCCCCCCCCCCCCCCCCCCCCCCCCCCCCCGCTTTGGTGCTCTGCTCTGGAGGCGACCCACCCGCTTCTGGGAACACTGGGAAGGGGGAGCAGCAGCTGTGGAGCTTGCCGGCTTTCCTACAGCTCTGGGCAGCTTCCCGCTGCCCTGGACACGCAGCGCAGATGCCAGGCGCGGCCCACGGTGGTCTCTGCCGGCCTGGCTCCGAGGGGTCGCAAGAGGCCGGGTGGCAAACCCACCAGGTTGCCAGGACTGAGGGCAGAGGTTTGAACCCCGGGGGGCCACTTAACTCATGTGCCATGGATTTGTGGACAGGCAGCGCCTGAGACTCGGCCGGTGGTCCTCAGTGCGTCCTTGAACCTGGGTGGGCCTCCCTGGCTCTCCTCATTTGTAAATCAAAGGACTCCCGCTGGGTCTGGAACCCAGGGGGGGAAGAGGGGCTCAGCCTGTTTGGGGGGCTGGGGGAAGTGGGGGCTGGAGCTGGCCTCTCTGCTCTTACCCTCCTCCTGGCTGTAGTAGTCTTATTCATGCAGCTGATGTTTACAGACGTTTACTCGCCTCCCGTCCCTGCTGCCTAGGCCAGGAGGAGGCGCAGATGGCAGGCTTCACGCACGAGCGTGGGCCGCGCGTCAAGCGCTCCCCTTGGGTTCAGGCCCCTTTCCCGCCTCTGCTTGATGAGGTCCAGAGGAATTTCGAACAGTGAGGGTTGATTTCTAGCAGCTTAGACTTGACCCTGGCCTTTCTAAGCAAGATTTGCCTTGGAGCGCCTTCTAGCCCTGGGAGATCCAAAGCAACTTAATACTCAAAGCAGTTAGCAAAGAGCCAAGAAGCTTCCACGGCTTCCGTAGTGGGTAGGTCAGAACAGCAGGGTGACTGATACATGTAACAATCTCCTGTCTTGGGTCTCATTCGCTCACTGTGGGAAGCTTAACAACACTGTGACAGTTTCCCAGATTGATATCTTTATTGAGCAGATACTATGTATCTGTCACACATTTTACTTATAACCTTGTGGTTAATCTTTAATAACACGGCCAAGTAAAAGTCCTCATTTTACTGGAGAGGAAACATGTTCAAACAAGGTCAGGGTAATTCACCCATTAGCAATTATTTACCTAGCGCTACAAAGAGCTGATTAGTATTTCAGGCTCTGGGGATACATCACTGCAAAACCGACCAGAAAAACAAAACACAACACAACAAGAAATCCTGCCTGCATAGAGCTTGCGTTCTAGCAGGGGGAGACAGACAAAACCTAATCAGCGAGGTGACACAGCGTATTGGATGGTGACAGGTAGAAAGCAGAAGATGACGCAGGGAGGGGGCCTTGGAATGGTGGGAGTGTGTGTGGCGTTGGAAGTTTCCACCTGGGGCTCAGAGGGACTTCACTGCAAAGGTGACACTTGAGGAAGCCTTGGAAGCAGAGGGGGGCGGGCAGCAGGCTAAGTGTTAGCAAGTGCAGGGCTGAGGCTGTTACTGATGGATCGATTGCCCAACTCTAAGGCCCAGCTCCCTGCAGCTTCCAGTGCTGCCTCTAATCATTCTGCCCCGACTGCATTATCGTTCAGCACCTAGTTGACCCAGCAATTTATGTTTTCTCATCAACTATTTATGGAATGCTTATTCTGTACAAATGGCTACCTGATAAGGTCCCTGCCTTTGGGAACTGAAAGTAGTTCGGAGGAGTGAACACCTCTGTGTGTAAAGGAATGGAAAAAGACAGTCCCCTAAGTCTGGACTGTGCCCTGTCACTCATATCGTCACCTGACCCTCAGACGGGCAGCGCAGTGAGTCCTCTGACAACACCATCCTTCCCTTACGGTGCTGATGAGATGCTGCTGTAGGAACTTGGCTCTTGGGCGTATCCCCTGGCCTCGGGTTCATGTGGGATTGTCATTCACTGTGTCCCAGAACCTTTCAACAAGATTGAGTGAGGGCTGCCTGTGTCTCTCGGACAGGGAGCCAGGGGGTCTGAGTCCTGGTTTTACATTTGAAGAAAGGGGTTCAGGGAAGCCACAGAGGATGCAGAGATGTGGGGTGGGGTCCGCAAGGCCAGAGGCGGTTGTGGGGGGTCCTGTCACCTGGCAGAGACACAGCATATGGTCTCATCCCCACCACACCCCCCGAGGGACAGTGCAGACAAACGTTTGGCCAACAGGAAGGCTTAAGGCTTGTGTGAGGCGCCTCAGAGCACTCCACCTTGTGCGTGGCTGAGGGGGAAGATGTCTCCCTGCTGATCTTTGGGTCAGGGCTGCGTGGGAGGGAGGGGCTTGAATGCCAAGGGCAGAGGGCATCTCTCTCCACCTATGGGCCCTCCCAGGGCTTCCCTCTGGCTCTGAAGAATCCTGTCCTTCATGTGTTCGGCCTCCCAGGTGAGGAGCGGCAGGTGGCAGGCCACCCCCAGCCGTGGCCCCTCGGCTTCCTGCCTCCAGGGAGCTGGGCTAGCAGGAGCCGGCCATTAGTGCGGAGGGGAAAGTGAAGCAACGCGTTTTCCTGGGCACTTGCCGCGACACAGGAAGTTGCAGCACATTCTCTTTCCTTCTTTTCATAGAGTGGGGTGGGGGGCAGAGAACACCTGCCAGTGGAGGTCAGCACCAGTTTCGAGGCTGCCCCCACCCTGCTCTCCACGGGCCGTCTTCCCCATCCTTCCTCGCCCCTCCTGTCTTCCCAGGGCTGGCTCGCCCTCCTAGACGCAGGTGGCCGGCCCACGGGCCGTGGGAGCTTCCAGACAGCATCGTGTCCACTCTGCCCTCCAGGCCAGAGACAGGTGTGTCCCTCCCGGCCGGAGGCATTGGCAGCCTTGATAGCCAGAACTCCCATGCAATGGGGGCCCCTCACACCCACCTGGCCTTGCTCGCTGCCGGTGGGTCGTTCTGTGCGTTGGGGCCCCAGTTCATGCTGCCGTAGTTTCTCCTGGGCTTCCCGATTGTTCATCCTTCCATATTCCGGGAGAATCCGACTTGTCCTTCCAGGCTTAGATATTACCGACCCGAACCCTGTCCCGGGCCTCATGGCTTCCGCTACTGGGCTGGCAGGTGTGCACGCCACCTGTGTGACCTCTGTGACCTTGAATTGCAGTCAGTCCTGTGTCTTGTTCCGTACGTACCCTCAGAGCAAGCACAGTGCCAGGTGCGTAGCTGGGGTGCAGTGCGTACCCCCCAGACGCGGGCTGGTGTCCTGCCTGTTGTCTCCTTTGGGATTTGGATGAGACTCACATGGGAGCTGGAGCCCCTGTCCCAGCCCCAGCTTCCGCCCCAGGGACCTGCAGTCTCATCTTCGATGGTGAGAAAATTGCCTGCCAGCCACTGATAATTAACAAGCAGGGCTCGGAGCCTTGGTGGCCTCAGAGGCAATCTGGATGTTTAAACAATAAAGTTTAAAAAATCCAGAATTCAAGTGTCAGTGCCAGAAGCAGTTCCATCCAAACACAAATTCCTCTGTTCCCCAGCCCACCCTCCCCAGTTAGAGAAGTGGGACCATGAGGAGCCCTGAGAATTCTTCTCGGCCTTGAGGGAGCCCAATGGGAAGAGGCCTGGGCTGGGTGGGGGCCCAGGAGCCCAGAAAGGGGCTTTTATGGTTCTGGGGGTGGGGGTAAGGCCTGGGGCTGCTCGAGGCCAGCACTACAATGGGTTCTCACCGTTCCCTTTCATTCCAGTTTCCACACATTGGTCATTTAGCAGGTGGGAAAGGAGCGACCTCAACAGGGCAGGAGTCAACTCTGGGCTTTTTTCCTGAGAAGCCATGCTGACCCTTTTGGATTCAGAGCCGCTAAGTGGCACCTGGTAGCTGTTGTCCTGTTTTCTTCCAGCCGCTGGTTGGTGGGCGGGGCCTCCTGCCCCCTGAGGCCTCCTTCCTTCCTAAGTCAGAACCAGAGCAGGAGGAATTCCCCTGCCCGTGAGGGTGCCCAGACTCTAACCACCATCTGCGTCTCTGGGAAGGTTTTCTGAGAAGACGTGTGCGTTCCAGGAACAGCCTGTGGGGCCCGAACGGGGGGCAGCTGCTGGGGAGGCTGTGGCTTCCGGTGTGAGGGGTGCGGGGTCTTGAGTGCCTCCACGGGTCATGGGGGCAACTGCGTCTATGCCCGGCTGCAGGGCTCAGGGGAGACACCCTTTAGGAACCTGCCTCCTCATGAATGAAGCAGAGAGCGCAGGGCTGGAAACAGGCCGCCTGAGGTCGCCCGAGGGCACGTGGCCGCCACACTTCCAGCCCACAGTGAGGGTTTTCTTTCTTGTGCGGCTACGATCAGACCCAGGGGACACCCTGAGCTAGAGTTGCAAGATGACAGTATTGGACTCGGTGGGATGGTTGATGCCATGTCTGTCACTCCTTGTCACCTGTCTTTCCCCGGCCTCAGTGATGGGCGGAGGGGTGGATGAGAGCCCTTGTGGCCCAGGCTGGGTCAGGCCGCTGTTCCTTTCAGTTTCTCTGTTGGAATTCGGGGTGTATGTGGCTGAGCTCACTCAGACCATGTGTGACACGGTGGTGGCCGCCCCCTGACGACCTTACAGGCTGACGCAGCACCGCTGGGGAGGTCGAGGGGTCAAACCCGTGGCCGTGGTACCGGAGCACAGGTGCTTTGCAGCCCGGGCAGGACTGGGGGTGCGTCCGCTTGGTCTCTTCCATGAAGTTGGGATGAAGTTGCAGAAGCTTCATCACCAGTTGACTGGAGTGAACACAAGTGCACGTGTGCTCGCCAGTCTGTTCATCTGCTCCCTGGGGGGACACACAGCCCAGTATTTCTTATATGCTCTGAGTGGGGGAGGAGCCACAGAGCAGCCATGGGCAGGGGCCTGGGCGACCACGGAGGGAGCAGCTATGGGCAGGGGCCTGGGCGACCACGGACGGAGCAGCCATGGGCAGGGGCCTGGGCGACCACGGAGGGAGCAGCTATGGGCAGGGGCCTGGGCGACCATGGACGGAGCAGCTACGGGCAGGGGCCTGGGTGACCACAGAGGGGAGGGCTGCCCATCTCCCCCAACACTTCGTCTGGGAATGTGCCGGTGCCTGGGATGCTGTGGGATCAGATCTGTCTGGGAAATGCTCTGCACATGGACCTTTTAAAGCAAACTTGTCCAACCCGCAGGCCACATGCGACAGAGGCCAGCCGTGAATACAGCCTGACACAAATTCCCTAAAAACATGGTGAGATTATTGGGGAGGGAGGGTTCTTTTTTAGCTCATCGGCTGTCATTAGTGTTAGTATATCATGCGTGTGGCCAGACAATGCTTCCTCTTCCCGTGTGGCCCAGGGAAGCCAGAAGCGAGGACACCCCTGTTTAAAAGGCTCCAAGAGGTTCTGCAGTCAAAGACTGTATTTGACTTTGTATAACCAAGTACTTATGGAATAAAGATAAGGTGACCAGACGTCCCGCTCTTGGTGGGACAGTCCCGATTTTTAACAATTTGTCCCGCGTCCCTTGGCGTTTTAAAAAAGTCCCGATTTTTGGAAAGAATGCACGACAAGCTAGGAAATGGCAGGAGATAGACCAAATTTTTAATCAAGAACCCCCTCCCCCCCCCCGGTCAATGGTGTCCCGCTTTACCATTGTTAAAATCTGGTCACCTTAAATAAAGAGGACCCCGTTTTTACTTCTTATTACTTATCTGCAGAATGTATTTGAGAAATGGCAGTACGATCTCCCTGTTCTGGGAAACCTGTCCAGTGATTCAGAGAAAAAAATTACTTGGGGAAGCCAGGATGGCTCAGTGGGTTAATTGCTCACTTTGCAGCCCCGGGGACCGAGGATTGAATCCCGGCCCTGGCCCGTGCGGACCCATATGCTGAACTGGGGAGTGCCCCCACTTCAGTTCTCTGTCTCTGTATCTCTCTCTCTCTCTCTCTGTCAAAAACAATAAATCAAAAACAATAAAAAAAAAATTACTTGACTAGGTCAACGCGGGTTTGGAAGGCTTAAAAGTGGTGGGTACGTGCGTGTGCACATGGGGGCACACACACTCTTGCTGGGGGCGTGGCCGACAAGGCCCCTGCAGGTGCTTTCTATTGAAGCGGGGCTGCCGGCTGTCTTTGTGTTTCTGGAGAAGGCTTTTGTCCTGGCTTGAACACACTGAATAGCAGCTACATCTGTCACGCCTGGGAAGCGGGGGTCTGCTGGGCTGGGGGCGAGCAAGCTGTGAGCAGGCACCCCCGCTTGAGGCCCGGGCTCCTGAGAGCACCCTGGTGTCAGAGGAGGGAGGGGCTGGAGACCACGGGGCAGCTGCTTGCTAATCCTGGAAGTGGACGGGGCAAGATTTAGCTCCCTTATCTCTGCAGTCTCCTGCCCCTGGGGGAGGGGGTGGACCCTGGAGGGTGCAGCCAGGAAGAAGCAGGTGGGCTGGGTGTTTTCTCCCCTCTCTGCCAACCACAGGGCATTTGGAGGATGGACCAGGGCGAAAAGACGTCACCCAGGGCCCCCGAAATGAAGGCATGTGGGTTGAAATGTAGGGAAGAGTTCAGGATTGTGACGTGGATTCACAGTAGTCCGTGGAGTTTTACATTGTGAGAGTCCTGGGTAGAATCGTTTTCAGATGATTGGTGACAGGAGGCGGGTAGGAGGGATTGGTTCCCCCAGGTGGCTGGCTCCCTGCGAAGTGCCTGGGAGACCCCTCGTCGCGTGGAGCAGGCCCCGACCCTGGGAATCCCTGGGCCTGTGGCAGGCCTCAGCACCTTCCTGGCGTGGCTTTGCCTGGAGGCCTGGTTATTCCTGCGGAAATTGGCCACTGGAGGAAACGGGGGGGCGCTCTGGGTGGGTGGGAATTGGTTGCTCATGCTGGGGGGAATGCACTTCCAGTGTGAGGGCCTCAGTGTCCTTAAGGCAGGCCCAGGACTGCCTGTTTGTGTGTGCGCATCTGAATGCTGCTTTTGCTCTTGTGACCTTCCCAGGGGAAGTGGTATTCATCTGTCCTCAGGAACTAGGTGAAGTGTCTGTCCCCTCCTGGCTCCCCTGGCCTTGTCCCTGCCCTTCTCAGCCCCAGGGGCGGCTGGGTCAGGAGAGGGCAGCCGCTCCACTGCCCTTCAGTTCCCCTGGGCGGGGAGTCTGGGTGGGCCGGGCCCTGGAAGCAGGAGCCTTGGCAGCTGCCAAGTGGAGCTGCGTTTCAGACTCCGAGGCTCCAGCGTGCGGGTGGGACCAGCAGTCTGACCTCCAGGACGTCAGGGGCCCCGGGGGGATGGGGGCACCATTGCCAGGAAGCTCTGAGCTCCCTGGAGTGTTGGGTGAGGGTGAGGGTGCAGGAGGAGGTGGGGAGGAGCCGGGGTGACTCCCTCCTCCCCCCTCAGCCGGGTGTGCATCACCCCTGCTGGGAAGGGCCACATGGAGACACACCGGTTGCTATGGAAACTGTGAGCCTGGGGCAGGGCCCCGCTGGCTTGTGTTCTTTGTGGGGCCTGGCGGTGCACCGGAACCTCTTAGTGGCAACCCCCCCCCCCAAGTGGGGCAGGGCGCTGAGTCCCCGCGCCCTCGCCTCTCAGCGGTGCGCGGTGGGCACAGACGCCAGGGCATGCCCCGCTGTCCTCTCCCGCAGGCCCTGGCCTCGGGCAGCTCCATGTGCTGTCATGGCCCCACTGCAGCTGTGACACGTCTGGACCGAGACAGGGGCTCTGTCTTCTTCTTGAGATGGTCCCAGAGTTCCCCAGGGTGATTGGCCCTCCCCCAGAGCAGTGGGACTGCCCCCCCCCCCAGGCCCTCCATGGGGTTCTTCCCGGCTCCTGGCTCCCACTTCCCTTCACTTCTGAGTATTGCCCTCTAAACACCGCCGCCCCCCATCCTCCCCGTCCCCCCAAGGAGAATGGAGGGAAGGAAGTCCCACTGGATGCTGGTTTGGGTTTAAGAGGTATCAGTCTTTGGTTTGAGAAACACACTTATTCCCCTCCCCAGAGGCCAGGAGCACTAGACTTGAGTGTGTAAGACAGTCAGTGAAGGGGGTGGCTGTAGAAGGGGCTCCCCGGGGTCCCCAGTGCTTTCCCTGGGAATCCATGTGGTCTCTCAGGGCCCTGGGGTGCAACCCTCTCTCTGTCCTCGCTGCGTGAAACTTGGCAAACATCTTAAATGCTCAGGACCTCAGTTTTCACAGAAATGAGGGTCGTGTGTAACTTTAAAGGTGATCTTGTGTGCAGGAGGCCCATAGGCTATACACAAATTGAACAGAATTTAAAATTAAGTGTATTGCGGTAACACTGGTGAATAACATTGTATGAATTTCAGGTGTACGACTTCACAATTCGATATCTGTATGTCTGAATGGGGTACATTGCATGCTCAGCACCAAAAATCTGGCTTCTTTCCGTCACCACACATTTGACCCCCACTACCCAGTTCACCTTCCCCCAACTGAAAAGCACAATTCTGTTGTCTGTGTCTATATGCTTGTTTTTGAAAACTAAACAGATGTCAAGGGTGTATTACTTAACCTACAAAGAGAGAATCACGTCAAGGCATTGAGAGCTGGAAGACGCCTTGGAACTCAGGGAGACCAGGCACACCTTTTCCGGGGGGGGGCGGGGGCAGAGTAAGTAAAAGTGACATGTCTGCAGGCGCTCAGCCAGTTAACTGTGGAACGGGGCCTAGAACCAGGTCACAGCTTTCTGCCGTATCCTCAGTCACTTGATGCTCGTGTACTCCAGGATTGTGTCCTTGGGGTACAGAACCGTAGAGCAGACAGATGAGACCACAGAGAACCCAACAGTCTTGTACGCAGTTAGGTTTAAATTGTCCATGCCATTGGGGGCAGGGGAGGGAGTGATAGTGGGTAATCTAAAAATTACTGAAATTGGAGTTTTCAAAATAGCAGAGCATTTGTTTGTTTGTTTGTTCTTCTTTCCAGCACAAGTATCTCCATAGTTCTCTTGTGTGTTGGGAGGTGGGGGCTCCTGCTCATTGATCCAGTGCTGGCTATGGCCAGTCTACAGAGTGGATCCTCCACATGCAGACAGTTGAGAGCTGACTGTCCCTGGGTGCTTTTGTGAGGACACACTGACACAGCAGCACGCTCCGTGCCTGTGGCGGGCAGGAGCCCGGCTGGGGCTTGCTGTAGCTGTCATCGCGTCTCGGCGTTCTTTGGCTCCTGTCTAGAAACATGGTTTGCGCAGATGCAGTGCATGGTGGGCTGTCAGCTAGAAAGCACTTCTGGTCCCCTGCGCAGGTCCCTTCAGTGTTCTGGGGAAGGTACGAAGGCCGGAGAGGGACGGGGACTTGTCTGGGACACAGAGTAGGCTGGTGACCCATGGAAACAAGAACTACGACGGTGAAGGTGTGAACACCCAGCTCACAAGTGCTGTGTCCTGGCTAAGACTGCCTGTCCCCAGCTCGGCCCAGCCTTACGCACTTTTTAAAAATTCTTTTTTTAAGATTTATTTTATTGTTTGCAAGAAGGTGAGAGAGAGAGAGAGAAAGAAAGGGGAGGACCCAGGGCAGTCTCCATAGTTGCACATCATTAGTTGTGACATGGTTTCACTCCATGCAGGTGGATATGGGACCTCGTGGGGGAAGGAACTGAACTGGGGGCCTCCCGCATGGGAGGCAACAACCTTCACCACCATCCCGGCGGTTATAGTTGCACGGCATATGGGTCTACACAGGCTGGGGCCGGGATTGGATCCCTGGACCTCACAATTGCAAGGCAGGTGCTCAACCTGCTGAGCCGTCCTGGCCTCCTTTCTTATGTACTGCTGCCCTTGAGAGGCCCCGGTGTTGGTTGGAACAGTCAGTCCTCTCCTTCCCCTTGTTGCCCTCCTCCCATGACCTCCCAGCTGCCTCTTCATCCCCTTGTGCTCTCTACTGGCTGTTACTCCTCCTCTTCTTATGCAACACATCAGATACGCAGCAAACCTGAAAGAATTGTGCGGTGAACACTCACCTGTCCCATCACCTAGATTCTACCATTAACACTTTGTTCTTCCTGCTTTGCCGCAGCTTTATCTTTCCATCTCTCCAGTCCATTTATCAGCAGAGCTTATTTTGGGGATGCATTTTATAGTAAGTTGTAGACATCAGTAAGTACATTTCACCCTCAACATTTCGGGGGTATGTAAGCATTCATTCAAGTTTACTAAATATTTGTTCATGCATTTGTTTGGTTTTGGTTGTGGGTGGTGAAATTTCTGTAATAGTGAAATGCTCACATTCTAGGTGCATCATTTAATGAGTTCTGATAAATGCTTCTGCCCATACAACCCAAACCTTTGTCAGGAGAGAGAACAAAAGTTTTTATGGCTCTCGTATGTTCTCTCATGCTCCTTATTGGCTGTCATAGTTTCGTCGTGTTTCTTGCCATAGATGCGTTTCACCTTCTGGAACTCCATGTAAATGGAGTGTGAGCTCTTTTCTGTAAGGTTCACCCACGTGGCTCCCTGTGTGGGTTGTCTGTTTCTTTTTATCCTGAAGAGTATTCTGTTGTATGGCTGTGACATAATTTGCTCCTATTGCTGGACAGTTGGATTGCTTCCAATTTTGGGCAATGATGAACAAAGTTCCTCTGAACATTCTTGCACAAGTCTCTTTGTAAACGTCACATTTTCATTTTTCTGAGGCCAGTACCTAGGGGTGGATTGGCTGGGTCAGAGGAGGCTATTACTCCTCATTCCTGACTCTGCTTAGCTGTTCTCCTGTACTTTGTGTCCAAGAAGGTGTTAGAAAAGTGCCTTGTTGCTCATCCCAGCAGGGGTCCCCTGAGAGCCCCAGTCTCTGCTGGAATGTTTCCAGGGCCCACGAGCTTACTACCTACAGGCCTCTCCTGTTGCAGGACGGCTTTTTGTCATTTCTGCCGTGAGGAGCCACACAGGACAAGTTTAATTTAGCTCTGTGACAGCCCTATAGAGTTTCAGGACTGTTACCGCTTCTCACCCCTCAGTTGCTCCAACTCCAGGGTTTCTCTTCTTCAGGCTGATTGTCCCCATTGATTAAGTGCTTTCTCATGTGACTTGGTTCTCAGAGCTCCTGCCTCCTGTCCTGGGGATCTCCTTTGGAAGTTTTTCACGTGTGCCTCCTGGAAGTGAGCCCTGGATGTCTAGAAGTGGTCTGAAGAGTGTGGTCGCGTCTGGGCTTCCGTCTTGGTCTGGGCATTTGACCTGCCAGTGAGCTGAAGTGACATGAACTCTTTGGCAGCCATGTCACGGTGTTCATGAGTTAACGTTTGTAAAACACGCCACAAAATGAGGTGGCATTAAGATATCCATTCAGCTCAAAGTCATTTAGGGCCTCTGCTAGTAGTAGCATTTATTGCATTAATTAGTAATAGCAATAGTGTTTATTTCTACTTGCCATCATCTCACTTAACCTTTGCCACCACCTTATGAGAAAGATACCGTTAAAAATAATAAAATGATTTGGTTCAAAACAGGGTTTGTGAGCTTTGGCACTGTTGACACTTTGGACCGTCTATTGTGTGTGTGTGTATGTATGTGTGTGTGTGTGTGTGTGTGTGTGTGTGTGTGGAGGGCATTGTTCTTTGTTTCGTGGGAATTAACAGCATCCCTGGCCTATACCTAACAGGTCTCAGCCCCCCTGCCTTGAGTTACAACAATCAAAATGGCTCTAGACATTTTCAAATGTGCTCTGTAGGGAAAATCATCTCAGGTTGATTGATCCCCAAGGTACAGAACCAAGGCGTTGCATAGAATTGAACTAACAGCGCTCTTTGGAGGGTGACCACTGGTAACTCTTTATGTACTTGCGCCTTCGGTCCTTTATGCAGACAGGCCCCACTGTTCACGTTTCCAATATGCGTGGCTTTCAGCTAACGTGGTTTAGTTAAAATAACACCAGCCCCCCACACTCCCTGCCAACATCATGGCTCAAATTCCAGTTGTCCGAACGTATTAACTGCGCAGATACAAAGGTTGCCACTAGCTCCTTAGTCCACAGATCGCTGTGTACATAACAGATGTTTGTTGCAACCAGTGGCCATTCTCGTCCCTTCTTCCCGGGTCCCTGCCCACAGATACGTATGCGTGCAGCCGTATTGTCTCCTGGTGACAAACTCACGTGACATTTTACAAAAATGGATAATTTTGAAAGAGGGAAGTGGCCACCACAGATGAAATTTCAGCAGAGAAATGGAACGTGGTCATGCTGGCAGGGAAATTTGAGCTGACCGCCTGTGGAATCATGGAATAAATAACCCATGACTGTAGGAATGTTGATATTGCCACTGTCAAGATGACCTGTGTGGCCAGAGGAGCTTAGGGAAGGCGAACTCACTGATATGAGTGGTTGTGATGAGAAGATGAGGCAACTCCAGGGAGGAAGTGACCCTGGGGAAAAACAATGTTGAAGGCACTCTTGGGGGCATTTTGCAACATTGAAAACGCAAAGGATAGAATGTTGAAAACTGGTGGGAACTTAAGGAGTGTGGTAATCTGCAGAGGCGAGGAAGAGGCGCTGATCTGGGTCACATGTCATGCGACAAGGAGGCAGGTGCTGTTCAGACGGCTCTAGGTAAGGTGCTTACAAAGAAGTAAAGTGTGCTTTCTCAGGGTCTATGATTTTTTTTTTTTTTTACAGCGTTCTGATGTTTTGGCAGAAATCTCTAAAGGCCATGGGACAGTCTTCCTTTCCTCACTGACACTTAATTTGCTTTGCAGGGTCATTTGCTTGGCTCCACGTTGCTACGCAAAGTGCTGGCTCTCTTTATCTACAAAGGTGGGGGTGAGCCCACACGGCATTTCTTTGGCTTTTTCAAAACATTTTACAAAAATGGGAATCAGAGTAGGTACCAGTGTGCAGCTTGCTGTTTTTCATGGAAGAATATCTTTTTCTGGAGAAATTTTGAGCTCAGTATATCTAGAGCTACCTCATTCTTTTTGATAATTTGCAGATTACTGTCTCTCCCATTATGGATGTACCATAATTTATTTGATCAGCTTTCTGGTAGTTTATTTCTAGTTTTTTGGTCCCCCCCCCCCCCACACGTGGAAGTGAATATGTCTGACAGATACTATCATTAGCCCCATTTAATGCGTGAAGACAATGATGAGAAAGTGAAATAACTGCCGAAGGTCAGGCAACTACTAAGCTGAAAGCTGGCACTTGAATTTGGGACCCATCTAATTCCAGGGTTTTTGCTTTAACCACATGCTTTACAGCTTCCCTTCTTATTTCCTTGGACATAGTAGTTCAACAACAAAACAGCGGCCGTGAAAAACTAACCGAGTTTATTGAGCTGTCACAGTTCTAATTGCAAACACATTGTTATTAACTGAGCAACGGCCTGTGAGGTGGATGCTGTTAGGTCTGTGTTATACTGAAGGAAGCTGGGGTCTGAGGTTTGGAAACTTCCAGGGCCCCAAGGTGAGTTAATGGGTGCACTCAGGCGGCCCGGCTTCTGCACCTTCGTCTCACTCATCATGTGATACAGTTCTGCCCTGAGAAAGGTCTCTTTCACCACATGCTCTTGTAGAGGATGGTTTTCTGAACCATAACACAGGACTGCGTGTTGGGCTTGCCCCTATTTTCACCTACTGCTGTCTTTTCAAACTCTGCTACCTCGCATGCTACTCGCGTTCCAGTCACATGGAAGGTGGATGGACATGCTGGGTCCACTGCGTCTCCAACCAGCGTGTTCATAAAGCACGAGGCACAGGCAGAGCAGATGTTCCTCCGTGTGTCACTTCAGGTGTTCCCTGGGGTTAGTCATCAAGCAAATACCAAGTATGTCCCCAGTGCCAGGTATGGGGCCTGGGATTTGGAGCAAAAGGTGTTTGAACAAGACGTGGGCCAGCCGCCTAGAGGCACGGCGCCTGTCCAGCAGGGGAGGGCGCCGGGATGTCAGTAATGAAGCAAGTGCCCAAGTCGGGGTCCCACAGCGTCTTGAGGGAGCAGAGTGGGGGGAGGGGCTGACGGCCCCAAGGCCGGCAGGACAACTTCATAAAGGAAGTGACATCACGTGGGTGCTTGAAGGATGTAAAGCCTCGGCTCGTTTGACACCGAGGTTCGGTGTAGCTCAAGTGGAGGGAGTGTGGGGGAGGTGAGGGCAGGGGCATTATGGGTAGGGGCTGGGTAAGGCCGAGTGAAGGGGTTTGGGTTTTGCCCTGTTAGCTGAGGGGCCTGTTTGAGGAAGGAGAGAGAGGTCCTGTGCAGAGTTGCATTTCAGCAGTGGGTGTCTGAACAGATTAAGTGTTCCATCGAGCGTCCAGTTTGCAAGCACACGGGACGGAAGGGAGCCAAGCCGGTGACACAGGCTGGCAAAGAGATGCTGGGTGTCGAGATCTCTCCAAGACGAAGTCGGATTGCTTCTGTGAGCCCGGGAGGGGGCGAGGCTGAGGATGATGGCTTCAAGATTGGTATCTGGGAGCCTGGCTGGGTGGTGATGTCATTGTCGTTAACTGAGGCTGGGGAGCCAGTGAGAAAGAGCAGCGAGTTCATGTCCAGCCTGCCCTAGATCCACTAAATAACGCTTTATGACGGCTCACTTAGGATGATTGCAGAGATCATCAAAATGCTGTGTCATCTCACTGCCTCTGTTCTGCCAGGCGACTTCACGTCCTCAGAGAAGCCCAGGCCCTGCGTGTCTGACCACTCACGGCCTGTAATTTAGTAACCCCGATAAAAAAGGTACCGACTTCTCGTGGGACCTGGACGACGCCTTGATGGCCCAAGTTCATGATCTGTGACAGAGCCGTGCCAGAGCCAGGCGTGAAGGGACGCAGTCCTCCCGAGGCACGGCTCTGTTTGCATTTTGTTTCTCTTTCATTGGCGAGACTGTGAACTTGAGTCCTCGGTGTTTCATCTGGTGCCTGGAGCGCAGTGGGTGCTGAGGGGACGTGTGCTCCTGGGAAGCAGGGCAGCGCCCCTCAGCGCCCCTGCTGCGTCCTGGGGGGCAGTTCTGCCAAGATTGCCCCTCTGAGCTCCGTCATCCTCGGGCGATTATGAGTGGGTTCTAGTCTCGTTCGGATTGGAATTTCCCCGTGAGTGAGTGTGTGAGTGTGTCTGTACATGTTGACCTTTTCCAGTCTGAAGAGCATTCTCCTTGTTAGAAAAAATGCAGCTTATTAGAGATGAGCTCCCCTCATTCTCTGTGATTTTGTGGATTGCAGCCTCTGGTCCCACACAGGCCCCTTCCTCCCTGATTCTGACAGCTTTGCGTGCAGGCTTCAGACTCTCTCTTCACAGGGCTTGCATTTTCACAAGCCCGGCTCCTGCTGCTGCATGAGCCACTCTCTCCGGGCCTGTCCTTGTCAGGGGACACGTCCTTTACTGTCTGAGCTCATCAGGGCTGCTGGGCTCTGGCCTTCTTGGCTACGGCTGTCTGCTCCTGGTTTCTTTTCCGGGATTATTGGGCGGCCGATGATCAGAATCCACGTGTTACAGATCAGGCTGTATCTTTCCGAAGATGTTCCTCATCGGCATCTTGGCTCACACTGCTCCTTTCTTTGTGTGAACATCTAAATATTGGTTTCCTGAAGTCTCGGCAAAACAATTGTTTTTGTCCCCAGGTTTTTTCTTCCCACCTTTGAACTCTAAGATGACGAATTATTTCCGCCCAATGTGCTATTCTTGTTGTTATTACTGTTTTTGCTAAGTGTGGTTTTAAAATTTTTTTTTTAACACAATTTACTAGACTTTCTTTCCTAACTGTGTAGGATGAGTGTGGTTTCTGTCTTCTCCGGGACCACGTATGTATTCTCCCATACGTTACCGACCTCCCATTAGACCTGCTGATTAGGCCCCGGCGATGCAGAAGAGATGGCCTCTGTCGCTTCCAATTCAGCACTTAAATTTGATGGGTCCCTCGCATGGGGTGAATTGATGGAGGCTGCCTAGGCCAGAAGCGGGACTCCTGCCTCCCTTCCGTCTTGATTTCTCAGGATAATTTGTGCATCGTGGTGGAGTTTTAAAAGCCATCCGTAGGTCGACAGAGAACATGGCATTTCCTTCCTGCTGCTCCGATGTTAGCTTTAACCCAACCTGGAGAGTAAGTGTGTTTGCTTCCTGCCATCGGCAGGGGTGGTGAACCTTTTGGCGATTGAGTGCCAAAGTTTATGAAATAAGGGTATACTTGCTCGACTCGCGTGCCAACCCATTGAGTGAGATAGAGGTATCGATTATTTTTATGTCTATAAGAGTATAAGCAATAATTTTTTTTTTTTTTTTTTAATCTTTTCACATTTATAGAGAGAAACCATCTTCCTGTCTTCAGCGCATAGTTATTTCTATTTTACTTTTTGACAGATAGAGAGAGAGACAGAGACAGAGACAGTTAGAGAACCAAACTGTGGGAACTCCCCAGTTCAGCACGTGGGTCCTGCCTGGGCCGGAGCCGGGATTCGATCCTCGGTCCTCATGGCCTCAAAGCGAGCGCTCAACCCGCTGAGCCGTCCCGGCTTTCCC
>PVKE010022221.1:0-25758 GCA_004027555.1 Craseonycteris thonglongyai
CCCCCCCCCCCCTCACACACACACCTTAAAGAAGTCCCTCTAACATTCCTTGTAGTACTGGTTTGGTGGTGATGAACTAACTCCTTTAGCTTTTCTTTTCTGGGAGGCTCTTTATTTGTCCTTAGGTTTTGAATGATAGCCTTGCTGAATAATGTTGGTTGTAGATCCTTGGTTTTCACCACATTGAATATTTTCTGCCACTCCCTTCTGGCCTGCAAAGTTTGTTGAGAAATCAGCTGACTGTCAGGGGAGTTCCTGTATAAGTTACTAGTCACTTTTCTCTTCCTGCTTTTGGGATTCTTCCTTTGTCCTTAACCTTGGCCATTTTAATGATAATGTGTCTTGGTGTAGCCCTATTTGGGTTCATCTTGTTTGGGACTCTCTGTGCTTCCTGGGCTGTATGTCTGTTTGCTTTATCAGGGCAGGGAACTTTTCAGTCATTATTTCTTCAAATAGGTTCTCAATTCCTCATGCTCTCGCTTCTCCTTCTGGTATTCCTATGATGTGAATATTGTTCTTCTTGATGATATCTCAGAGGCTCCTTAAACTGTCCTCGTTTGTTTGGATTCTTTTTTCTTTTTGCTGTTTTGACTAGATGTTTTCTGCTACCTTGTCTTCCAATTTTCTAATTCAATCCCCTGCTCCATCTAGTCTGCTTATGATTGATTCCTTCTTTTGCATTCTGAATTTCAGTTATTGTGTTCTATTTTATGGTTTCTATGTTCTTCTTTGTGCTTGCTATCTGTTGAAGTTTTCACTAAGTTCTTCGAGCATCCTTATAATCATCATTTTGAGCTCAGGGTCTGATAGGTTGTTTGCCTCCATCTTTTAGTTCTTCTGGAATTTTCTGTTCTTTGAGATGCATTTTTGTTTGTTTGTTTCTTCATTTTGGATGCCTGAGTTTGTTTCTATGTATTAGGTAGATCTGCTACACCTCCCAGTATTGCTGGGTAGCCTTATGTAGTGGGTGCCCTGTGGGGCCCTGGCACTATCTCCTTGGTCACCTGTGTTGGATGCTCCTGTAGATTCTGGTTTGGTGCAGTGCTGTGCCTAGAGCTACTCAGCAAAAGTCTCAGAGAACAGCATTGCAAGATGCCCCTCCTGGGGCCTTTGGCCTTAAATAATTTTCCAAGAAAGACTGCAATGTGAACAGGGCTCTCTGCTCACCAGAGAAAGTGCCTCTGACGTTGGTGGAGCTGGGTAGGATGGGGTCCCCGTGATTCAGCAGGGTGCAGCCAGCAGAACGCAATAGACCAATCAGGTTCAGATTTGATCGTGTGGGGGCTGGCTCAACACAGGAAACATGGCCGCCAGCCAGCTGATGGAAGGAGGAGCCACTCAGGGAAAATGGCAACTCCCCTCCAACCCTCACCTGAAAGCTGCACACCTCAGTCTGCTCCTCGTATGCCTCCAGCGCTCTCTGCATCGCTGTCCCTCTGCCGGAGCCCATGGTGAGGACATACCTGCGAGTGACTGAGTTTGTGTGCGGGCACTTTAAGAGGACGTCTGGGTTTCCCCACAGCCTTCCGGTCACAGTCCTCACTGTTTCTCACAGTCAAATGTTGGGAGGCCCCTCTTCCTAGCACCAGTGCTAAAGGCCGGGGAGCCTGGTGTGGGGCTGGGGTCCCCCACAGTTCTGGGGGAACCTCCGTGGCTGAGAGATCCCTTCTGATTCTACCACCTCCGAAGGTTTGGTTCCATTCAGGTCTGCGCCCCTCCTACCCATGTCCATGTGGCCTCCTCTTTTTTGTGTCCTTAGTTATAAAATTTCTGTTCAGCTAGACTTCAGATGGTTCTTCAGGTTGGTGGTTCTATAATTTAGTATAAGGTGACCAGATTTTAACATTGGTAGTAATTTTATTGAGTTAGAGAATGAAACAGGCAATGGGTTCACATACTCCGCCATCTTGGGTCTCTCCACCTTTACTGTATACACTTTATCGTTATTTTAGAGTGTACTCTTTCTACTTTGAAATAAAAAATTATTTGCTGTAATACAATACAGTATGCTGCATTACACCGGCAGCAGCCTCATACATGTCATGATTGCTGTGTCTCTTGATTGCCTAATTTTCTTTTGATTTTATCTCATGTTGTTTTATGTATTTATGTAGCCTAAGTGTACAATGTGTGTAAAGCCTACAGTAGTGCACAGTAAGGCCCTGGGCTTTTACACTCACCACTCACTCTCTGACTCACCTAGAGCAACTTGCAGTCCTTCAAGCTTTACTCGTGTTGATTGCCCTGCACAAGTGTACTGCATTTTATCTTTCATACCATGTTTTTACTTTAGCTGTTCTGTGCTTCGATATGTTTAGATACACAAATACTTCCCATTGTGTTACAGTTGCCTACTGTATTCTGTACAGTAACCTGTGGTGTTTGGCCCAGGAGCAACAGGTATACCAAATGGCCTAGGTGTGTAGGAGGCTATACCATCTAGGTTTGTGCTCTGTGATGTTCACACAATGACAAAATTGCCTAAGGATGCATTTCTCAGAATATCTCTGTCGATAAACAGTGAATGACTAGGCGCAGTTAAGTGATAGAGCAGACCACTAGCAGTCTCCACCATAGCACCAAGCAGAAGTCCAGTCGCCTTTTCTGGTGGAGAGAGTCCTGCTGTGTCTACCACCACTGAGTAGCTGAAGATTGAGAGTCTAGGTCAGTGGTTCCCAACCTTTGTCTGCTTGTGTACCCATTTTAAGCCTATTTCTGTAAACTATACCCCTTGTTCTTCAAACAGCTGTTTTAAAATATCTATACTTTTTTCAAGGCCTATCTTAATGTAAAATAGTGGAAATTAGTTAATAAGTTAGGAAAGAAAAATTACTACACTGAAAGTACAAACCCTGTTTTACAATATCCATAACACATTTAAATATTGTTACTGATTATCTTTCATATACCACTGAACGGCCCAGCAAGTACCCCCAGGGTTCCATGTGCCACCACTTGGGAACTGATGGTCTAGGTTAGTGAGCTGACAGTATAAAGTTTACACTGGGGACACATTCTTCAATATAGACATGTACTCATCCTGGGATACAACTTCCTTTATTTTCAATATATTTGGGATATTCCAGAAGCAGTCTTTAATAAGAAGAGAGATGAATATTCATTGATGAAATAAATATTAATTGTGTGCCTACATGTTCTAGGTACTGTTTTCATTTATTAAGCTCTATAAAGATTCCAAAGTCTGTGTTAACTGCCTTATATGTATTATCTCATTGAATCCTCCGAAGTGTCAGTTACTATGCCGTGATTTTGCAGATCTGTTCAAGTTTGCCACATAACATATTTTTCATTACTTGGTATAAGTTCTGTTTGTGTGTTGGAGTATGGCAGGTTTAAAAGTCTTCAGATACATGCAAAACAAAGCTTTTTTTAAAATCACATTCTTACCTGTATAAAAACTGTGTGCTATGAAGAAAAAAATAGATTTGGTCAGTTGTAAGACCTAGGCTCTGCTCTGAGCTGTGCTCCTACCTAAAAGGTGGATATTGGCTAAATTCCTTAACTATTTTTGTGCTTCATTTTCCTCATGTATAACATGATTTCATGGACTAAAGATTTTCTTAAAGTACTCTTTATATTTTAAAATTGTGTACAACCCCATCACCCACTGCAGTGATTTAATCAGAAGATTTTAGAACAAGTTAAAGCCTAATGTCTGATAGTCCACAGAATCATTGGGTGCAAGCTCAATGTTACCTCTATCTGGGTCTTGCTTTTCACTTGTACCTATTAAAGCGTGTATTGCATGCTGTGTGTCTAGACCGCTGACAGATGTAGGTTTAATTTTCCACCAAGCACTGACGTATACGTCAGCACATGTTAGGGTTGAGCGTTTTTGTGCTTAGCCTCTTGACTTTCAGTTCTGGTGACGCATTTACTGCTTTGGAGGCACACTGCATTATTTTTCAAACTGGGAAAAACCCTCCCGGCAGCAACTTTTTTAAGTGTAAGAACATTTTCAATTCTGGTCTCCTGTAACCCAACCGAAAAGATTCCAAGTTAAGGAACATGTGGTTTCAAGTCAGATATACATGTACAATTGAGAATCTCCTTGCAGCCCCACAGATGATTTCATTCTATCTCTAGGCTACATAACAAGAAAATAAATTCTAGGACATTTGTAAGGCTCTAATACTCAGGACTATTGATAAGAGACCAAAAAACTTTGGGGTGGTGGTGGGGGGAGGGGGAGGGGGGTCTTTTTAATTGCTAAGGAAATTATGTAGACTTAGTTTTAACTCCTTCTTGAAAATTCCACATCAGAAAATTCTGATTTGCTTAGTGCGGCAGCAGGCATATAAGGTCTGAGACTGTTTTATGTTCTGTGTTAACTTTTGAAGGAATGGTATGGTTGTTTTGGGTAGTAGTAAATCTGAGCTGGCATCCAGATAAAACGTTTCTTAAGCACAAAGGTGTATGGAATCATGTGATTAAAGTTTAGAAGGTAGTGCTGGAGAAAGATAGGGGGGATGTGGCTCAAAATACTGTAATGCTGGCAGAGATAAGCATTCCTGAGCATCTATGCAGAAACTCTCCGAGAGTATGTACGGGAGACATTTATACTCCTCCTCAATAACTTATCCTTTATAGCCACCTCATTTCTTGGGTCTCTAATTAGCATGTCTCATCCGTAGGGCCTGATACATGATAAGGCCTCATGATAAGCATTTCACATTCTTGTTGAATGATAGCAAGAAATGAGTGGATGAACAAATAGATGAATTCAGGGCTACATTTTTTACTCCAATGCCAATTTCTAGAATATAAAATTTACAGTCAATATATGGTTGGCGTGTTCTGATTCCAGAGTAGGAAAGGCACAAGTTTAAAACTTTATTTTTTACTAGATACGTGCTTTTTGGCAAGTTACTTAACTTCCCTAAGATAGTTATTTTCTCTAAAAATAAGAATAAAAAGATAAACTTGTACTGATGTTGTAAAGACTGACTTACATATCAATATTACAATAAACTCCCATAAAGAAAACTCAGACCAAATGACTTCATTAGTGAAACAACATCAATTCTACCTGAATTCTTCCAGAAATTCCTCTCGCAGAGCAGAAAACATGTTCCTGTTCATTCTATGAAGCCAGCATTACTCTGATACCAAATCAAAGGTAAGAAAACTACAAACCAATATCCCACAAGAACATAGACAGAAACTTTCCTTTAAAATTTTTTAGCAAATTCAACTTAACAATATATAAAAAGGATAATTCATCTTGGCCATTCTTTAGCCCTGCTGTTTAACATCTAAAAATCAGCAACACCATCTTAATGGATAAAAAAATAAAAATCATACAGTCATCTCCATAGCTGTAGAAAAAGCTTTTGATGAAATCAAACATTCATTCATAGTAAAAACTCTCAGGAAGCCAGGACTAGAAGGAAGAGAATACAAAATAAACCAAAGGAAAATAGAAGGAAATAATTTAAAAGCTAAAATTAATATAAAAGAAAATAAGAGTATAAGCAAAATTGATAAATGAAACTAAGACAAGTTTCCTCATATACATGACTATAATCGCTAAATACATGATTACGAAGACCATGAAAAAGAAAAATAATTACTGGATCAGGAATGAAATAGGAAAGAATTACAGCAGTTATGGAATAGATTCCAATAATTTTAAGTAATTATTTTGACTCTCTTTTACCAAAATTTGAAAATCAGGATTGAGAGGATGACACATAGTCAAAATAAAATGGAAAAAAAAGGGAAGCCAGGATGGTTCAGTGGGTTAAGTGCTCACTTTGCAACTCCTAAGACTGAAGATTGAATCCTGGCCCCAGCCCGTGTGAACCCATATCCTGAACTGAGGTGTGCTTCCCATGCGGGAGGCCTCTAGTTCAGTTCTTGCCCCCCAGCTTGGCCCCTGGCTTGAGGGGCCATACCTTCCATGTGGGAGGCCCTCAGTCCAGTTCCCACCCTGTGCAGCCCCACACCCACCTATGTAGAAGAAAACCACATTGAAAACTGCTGATGTACAACTATGGAGACTGCTCTGAGCCCTCCCCCTTTTCTCTGTCTCTCTCTGTCTCTGTCAAAAACAATAAAATAAATCTTTTTTTTTTTAAAGATCAAGAAAAGGTAGAAAAGCCAAGTCGCTAAAATCCAGAAGAAATTGAAAGGTTTGTCAAAGATCTATCTTTTGAAAGGGTGCCAGGCTCAGACTATATATAACTCTCCAGAACAGGCAGTTTCCATGTTATGTAGACTATAAGACCAACACAATGCTTACATCAAAGCTGAAAATAATAGCACCAAAAGAAAAACACTAGTGAGTTATCACTTACTTATGTGCATAGTATACAAAAATTCTTAAACAAAACATCAGTAAATCAAATGCAGAAAATAAATTAAAATAACACACTGTTTTCAAAGATGATTCAACATTTGAAGAATCTATTAACACATTTTTATGTATATCAAATGAGATAATGTTATTGTATTAAAATGATGCCAAAAAGGGCAACAAAGATATTAGAATACCTAGGAAACTTTAAAATTGTGTTGAAAGACATGAAATAATGTCTGAATAAATGAAGAAAGATGCCATATACTGAATGGAAATATATATATTTATATGTATTTGTGTATATGATGTATATGTATTTATAAGAGGTGATTCAATACAAGTACCAATTGCTTCATATGTGTGTTTGATTTTTAACTTGAAAATTGAGCCTAGAGTCTCCCTGAGAGAATAAATGAGTGATAATTGCCAAAATAGTTTTGAAAATGAATTATAACGAGACTTCTACTACCTGATAAATTAATTACAGGAACAGAATCTACAGAAACCCAAAAACAAGTGGAAATTAGGTCTAGGACCTAAAGGTAGTATTTAAATCCCAGGGAAAAATGGATTAAGGCAAATTGGGTAAAAGCAATTGGATATCCATATATAAGGAAACATATGCTAGCTTACTCTCTCTCTCTCTCTCTCTCTATATATATATACATATATATATATACACGTAAATTTTATCTGGATTAAAGATCTAAATATAAAATAAAATAACAAAAGTATTAGAAGAAAATGTATGGATATTTTTCTAAGCTTGAGGTTTAAAAGCTTAAATTTAAAATCCCAAAGCAAATACTTAATAAATGTTATTGTATAAATATTAGGGGAAGCCGGGATGGCTCAGTGGGTTAAGCGCTCACTTTGCAGCCCCGGGGACCAGGGATCGAATCCCGGCCCCGGCCCGTGCGGAACCATGTGCTGAACTGGGAGCTCCCCCAGTTCAGTTCTCTCTCTGTCTCTGTCTCTGTATCTCTCTCTCTCTCTTTCTCTGTTAAAAATAAATAAATAAATAAAAATATATTAAAAATAAATATTAAAAACTCTATTAAAGCAAAAAAATTGTAAACAAAATTTAAAGTGGCAGACTAGGAGAAAACATTGCAATATAGTACAAAGAAAGTGTTAATAACTAAAATACAAAGTGAGATTATATAAATTAATCATCTAATAGAAAATTGAGCAATGGATCTGAAGAGCCAGTTCACATAAAAATAAATACAAATGGCCAATAGATATAGACAACAATGGTAAAGCTCAGCAATAACTAATGAAATGCAAATTTAAAAGCATCAAGACGGCATTTTGCTTAGTAATGGCAAAAATTAAAAAGATTGCAGAAAGCCAATATGAGCAAATGTCCTGAAAAAGCATTATGTGTTGCTAAGAACTTATGGGTGTAATATCTTAAAGAAAAAGTTAACAGCAACAAATCTAACTTTAGGAATTTATACTAATGTAATAGTGTCACAAGTACATAAATATACGAATATATGTATAAGCATGCTCACTGCAATAGAGGTTGTAACAGAAACTGTTAAAATGCTCATCAATAACAGAATGTCTAAGTAAATTATGGTATGCTCATTTGATGAAACAACACTGATACAAAGCAGTGAGGTCAGTCTACATTTATAGACCTGGAAATATGGTCAGAATGTTATTAAGTTAACAAAAAAGTTGTAGGATACTATGTATGGTATAATTTCATTGTTACATAAAAGTTACAATTGATATAGTTGTAGGTTATCTTTATGTTTATTTTGTTATCTTCAGGTCTTCATTTTGGCATTGAGATGCTTCTTAAGTTTTTCTACTCCAAGCTTCTCTAAATCTTTAAGTTCTTTTGCTCATGAACTGAAATTTAAGAGTCCATCTAAACCACTCTCACCCAGAATCACTAAGACAAAACCACCAGGAAGTACCTAGGATCCTCACTTCAAGAAGGGGGATCTGCAATGCGATGCATGGGTGATGTGATGTGGATTTGTACATCTGGAAAATATCTAATTGTTATGAATCAATGTCACCCCATTAAATTTAACAATAAAAATTAAAAAACAAAACAAAACACAACAAAATTTTCTTGGCACACTAAAAAAAAAAAGAAGGGGGCATCTGGGCACTTCACAGACATATATACAAAATTGTTTGTGTGTGTGCAGTTTAATTGATATTGCAATGAGAGAAAAAGAAAAGTTCTTAAGTTGAATAATAATTCTCAAAATTGCTGGGTTTTAGCACATAGAAAATACATGATACAGCCCTTGTTTATGTATTCATGCAACATTCAGTCAACAAATACTCATTGAGGGGATGCTGGGATAGCTCAGCAGGTTGAATGTTTGATTGCAACCACAAGATTTGGGGATCAAATCCTGAAACTGGCCTGAGCAAGCCCATAGGCTGAACTGTGGCACAGCTGGTAGCCACTGGGATGGCTGCCAAAGTTCTCACCTCCCATGCAGGAGGCCCCCAGCTCAGTTCCCACCTGCACAGCCCACATCCACCTATGTGGAAGGAAGCCATGTCACTATTAATGATGCACAACTGTGGAGACTGCTCTATGCTCTCCCCACTTCTTTCTTTTTCTCTCTCACCTTCTCTCAAACAATAAAATAAATCCTAAGAAAAACAAACACACACACACACACACACACACACACAATCAATGCTTTCTGTGTGCCTTGTGCTCTTCTTGCTGGGAATAGAGCAGTAAAGTGTCTACATTCAGGGAACCTGTATTTTAGTTTTACCAGGAGCTGGCTGAACAGATTGCCTGTCCTGTGGCAGTTACTGCCTCTGACACTTTATGCAGACTGCCTGCGTTCACTGATTTCTGGCTGTAATACTTTCTGCTTCATGTGCCTAAGGAATCTACTAATTTGGAAAGTGCTTCACACCCGGAAAGGCTTTGCAGGCTTGAATACCGAGAGAGCATGGGATCAGTCTAGTTCTTTCTCTGAGGTCACATTTGCCTGATATTTAAAGGTAACTCTGAATTGATAAAATTTAGGGCGTCTGATTAATTTTAATGCTGGTTTGAGCTTCAACTGGATTTCCTTTTAAACTGAAGCTACTTTTCTTACCCTTTTACACACATTATCACCACAAACTACCTAACTACACTAAAATATTTGCCAAAATGCACTGTGCACTAGCTTTAGAAAACTTCTCTACTTAATCTCATTCTGTGTCTCTCTACCTCAGTTCTCAACATATTTCCGCCTGTTATTTATGCATCAGTCAGTAGCCTTCCAAATATCCCCTATCTTCTACCTTGAAAATCTCTCTACTTTTGATCCCTTAACATTTTCCATAGACTCAAAGAAAAATGTCTTCCTTATAAGTTCTTTCTACATTAATCTTTTCCCACAGCATCAATCTCTACTGTACTGATTTCTTTGACTTTACCTTCGAACATAAGCAAGCTCTTCTCTTTTAAAGACCAAAATAAAGCAAAACTTTCCTTGACCCTGTTGTCTTATCAAGGTATGATTCCCTGACTACCAAATTCTTCAAGTTACAGCTTACCCGAGGCTCTTTCCTCCGGTCCCTAGCAGCTTTGCTCACCCATGAAGCTGCACTTATAAAGCACTCTCTCGTAAACTAAGGGCCAAATTCAGTCCTCTTTTTAAAGTTCCCTTCTGCCTTAGATTTGGTGTTTTTTAGATGTTTTGTTTTGAATATAGTCATCCACCCCTAGTTATTGATACGGCTCTCTATTGGTTCCCTTACTCTTCAGATTCTCTATCAACTTGCTCACTGGTCTTAGTCTATTTATTGCTTTAAATCTTCTTTTACCTTCAGTTGCATCTGTCTAAGCTCCTAACCTATTATTAATGTGGTTTCCTATACTCTTCTATGGGAATAATTTCTCATTCATCTAACTCTTTAAGCCTGCCTTCTTTTCCAGGTCTCACCTCTGCATCTCTGATCCTAGAGAGAGCTCCATGGTATCCGTGTGTGTATTGAATTCGATAGGTCAAGCCAGTTTCTACATCTTTCCTTGGAAACTTATCCTGACCCTCCTGATTTTGTGATTGGCTCCAGCCTCTCCCAATAGTGTCTGATTATCTGACCACCTTCAGTCTTTTGTTTCCCACCACCAAATTCTTTGTAGTTTCTCTTTTCCATTTTCTTTTCTTTTCTTTTCTTCTTTTCTTTTCTTTGCCTTGCCTTGCCTTTTCTTTCTTTCTTTTGTCACCAACCTAGTTCTTTGTAATGTAATCCCAATATTCTTTTCAAATCATAATCTTCTAACAATTTCCTACATATAAGTGCCTGTTCAGTCAACCTAGACCCACTATCCCTGCAACATACCAACTATCTTTTTTTTTTTTAAGATTTATTTTATTGTTTGACAGAAAGAGAAAGAGAGAATGGGGAGGGCCCAGAGCAGTCCCCAGAGCAGCACATCATCAGTTTTGACATAGTTTCAGTCCACAGGTGGACGTGGGGCCGTGCAGTGAGAGAACCAAACTGGGGGCCTCCCACATGGGAAGCACACCCCAGTTCAGCATATGGGCTACCAAGCTGGGGCTGGGACTCGGTCCCCAGATCCTGTGGCTACAAGGCAAGCACTCAACTCCCTGAGCCATCCTGGCTTCCCCTCAACTATCTTTTATGTCCAAACCTGTGGTCAGCCCCTTTCCTCCTCAACTGTTTACCACTGCCATGAAGCCTGTCAGTATTTGCCTTTTCTGAATTTATAACATTTCATGCCACGTTCCTGTGGCAGTTTATTAGGCCCAATTCTTGTGCTATTTAACCTTATTTATATTTCCCTGTATTTTATCTTCTCTTCTTAAATGAATATAAGCTTCTGAAGAAACATGGCCATTGCCTCAGGTAGGATTCTATTTGTTTACTAGTAACAAATATCTGAAATAACAATGACTTAAACTTGGTGTGCCTTTATCTTACTGTAGTTTAAAGAAAGAATATGGTAGACAGTCCAGGACTGGAATCTACAAGAAGAACCAGACTTTATCATTTTGCTTCACTGTCTTTATCCTCTGGCTACAATCATTGCAGTGTCTTCATTGATACAGTGTGGCTGCTGGAGTTTCAGCCATAAAGTCCACATTAAGGCAACAAAGAGGAAATAGGAAGGACCTGAATTTATTTTTCACAGATGAGTCTTTTCCTTCCCTTGGGCTTTCCCAGAAGCCCCCTAATGACCCAATGACTTAGGCTTAAATCTAACCAACCACTTCTAGACATAAGGCAGGCTGTGAAAATGCAGTCTTTTAGATAGGTTTGTTATCATTTTGGATAAACTTAGTGTTCTGTTAGTGAGGAAGAAAAAGAAAATAGATTCTACAAATATTTATTGAACATATTCTATGTACCAAGCACTATTCTAGGTCTTAGAAATAGAACAGTAAACAAAATAAACAAAGATCCTACACTCAAGGACCTCACATTAATAGTATCTGGAGACAGTAAATAAAACAAGAAATAGGTAAGTCAGGAGAGTCTTCACTTATAAGGTAGTATTTCAGTAGCACTATTAAGGAAGTGTCAGGGTAAGCATACAGATATCTGAGGGAAGAGCACTGTAGGCAAAGAGAGCAGGGAATGCAAAGGCCCTGAGGCAGGTGTTTGACATATTGAAGTATAATAAACAGAGAACTAGTATGATTGGAGTGGAGAGGGAGAGAGAAGCAGTAGAAGATGAAGTCAGAGTAGCAGTGAGAGAGTAGATGGTAGGGACACTAGGACAATTCCTTTTTCATAAGTCACATGGGAAGTCATTAGTGAGATTTAAGAATACTATCATAAGCCAGCTTTATTAAAAAGAATTACTCTGGCTCTTCATAGAAAGACCCAGGAGAAGATGGAAGGGCAATTCCAAAACTATTGCAGTAAGCCAGGTAAAAGATGATGGTGGCTCAGGAATCAGATTTTGCAGCTATTTTGATGATGATAGGACTGACATAATTTGCTAATGGTTGGGTGTGACAAAAATGATTAAAGGGATATGGGATAGAAAACTAGAAGTTCCTGCCACTGTTATTTATACATTTTTTTTTGTATTCCTCCATAGTCCCTATTCCAGTAGTATGCACACAATAAGTGTTCAATAAATATTGAGTAAATGGATAGATTTTACCTTTTTCAGAGAGCCACTCTGAAAAAATTTTCTACTCTTTAAGACACCCACCATAATGACATAAAAATTTAGGGAAAAACCTGAATTTTAAAAGAATACATTGAGACTATATTTTCCTTTTGCTTCTTGTTAGTAACAAGTACTTCTAGAAGCTTAAGGAAGAGAAAGTACTTGAAAGTAAATTAGTGTGTATCATTATTAATAGAACACTCAAGAAGAAATTAGGTACAAAATCTCCCATCCAACCATGGTGGAATTTACCTGCTATGTAAGTGGTTGTTCAGACTAAGTCATTTTCACACTTGTGTGTGTGTGTGGGGGGGGGTGGGGGGGAGTCACATGAGGGCATAGTTGGTGAAAGGAAAACAATTGATGTGGTAGCTGTGTGTAGGAGATGGAAAAAGGCTAAAAGGAGAGATTTAAAAAAGATAGCCTGTAACTAACAAATAGACTATTAATAAAAGATATGAAATAAGAGACGTCATCATCATGAAATCTTATATAAAATACTCAATGCCATCTGCTGGAGATAAGTAACTCTTTTCACCCATTTTTTTTTCTCACATCATAACCCCATAATAAGTTTCTTTGAGTGTCTCTGGTCCTGTGGATTGGCATGACAGCAGGAAAAGGCTAGAGGAATTGAAAAATATTTTGAATATATTTTAGTTCTTAAATAATGTTTTGTTAAATGAAAGCCCTAAAACCCGGTCCTCCTAACACCAAAGATGGGCCTTTTATTCATAGCTTCTCCCCAGTTACAATGCTTATTTCTCTACTAACACCACCCACCCATGGACATTAAATTAACAATATCTCTAACATAAGAAATATTCATCTCACCCACACAAATGGCAGCTTGGCATGCTTTCTCTGTGTGCCCCTGAATCTGAAACTTAGAAGCAAGTGAGATTCTTAAACAATTGTTATTTGGCCTGATTCAGTGAAACTTGGGCTTTGGAGAGCTTGTCAGGTTGAAACACTGAGTCTCCAGTGGGACAGGGACTGAAAAGGGTCCCATCCAAGTAGAGGGCCGTCCTTGACTTTCAGAAGTTGGATAAGGAGAAACTCTGAGGACAGAATAGCCTACGGTGAGCTACCATTTCCAATTCCTGTCCTTCCCATAGCAGTGAGGAAGGGAGTAGTTCATTAGCAAAATCCCAGCCAGATCAGACTCTGTCGTCATTATTGATTCTTCTCTCAGAAAACCCACTGTGTCCCCAGCATCATCCTTGGTTTCAGTCAATATTTTCTTTCCAAGTCCAACCTAGTTTTCTGGCTTCTGTTTTGGTGTCCGTATGTCTCTCCATTGATCTATATCTCTTCAGAGAAATTTAGAACAAAAGTAAAAGATCACCAAGAGAAGAAAAAGTTAAAAAAACAACAACAATGCCAACAAAAAATAAAGATTGAAGACTGGGGAGGGAGAAAGGGGAAGGACTTGGTGATTTTTAAAAAACATTATAATTATTATTTTGGGGAGCGTTTAGTAGATGCTTATTTTCTCAAAAAGAATTCTTAAATAATACTTTTTAAATAGTATATATATTCTATAACTTTGCCATGGCATAAAACATTTCATCACACCATGGGAATATTCTTACTCAAACTTATATTTTTTAGGATTCTTTGAAAATACTAATTTCCTCACTGAATTAAAAACCATTAGCTTTTATTATGACCACTTAGGGATAACTTGAAGTGTCCCTCAGAAAATATTTCTCTATTGATTCTTTCTTTTTCTTTTTGCATTATATTTATTTATTTAGTTAGTTAGTTTTAATGTTTTATTTTTTAATTACAGTTGACATATAACATTGTATTAGTTTCAGGTGTACAACATAGTGATTAGCCACTTATATAATACCATAATGATGATTTTTAAAATCTAACTCCTTAGAAGTTTGAATAAAAGCTACCAACACACAGTCCACAGGGATATAGATTAAGCTTTATCTTGCTCAGATCTCATTGACATTTTTAGTCATTATATTATTTTGAATTAACTTTAGAACTTTGAGCTTTATTTTAAACACTGGCAAAAACATTTAAATCTAGATTTCTTCATGTTTATAATGTCGGACAGAAGGGAAACCTTACTATACTTTAGTTGCAGGATTTCTTTTTGCAACTAGTATGGCTGGCTAAGTAACTAGTTCTTGGAGGTATACAACAGTTAGGAAAAAGCAAAACAAAACATGGGCAAGTTGGTCTTTTACTTTACGAATAGTCTTGCTTTCCCCAAATGGTCTTCATTGCATGCTGCTTATCCCCTCTGCTTTTTTTGTTTCTGCCATTTAGACTGAGTACTTGTCAGGATCCCAAGCTGAAATCCCCTTTTCCCTGTCTAGAGAGACAGGAATATACCGATTACTTCTGATATTTCAATGCTCCGTTGAGCCCTCACCCAGCTTTGGTTAAAATTGAATCCTGTGCCGCACATGCTACCAGCTCTCTAAACACCAGTGCTTTATATTAAAAATAATTTAAAAACCATCAAGGAAGGAGAGAAAGGTTGCAATAGAAATTATCTTAGGATAGAATTAGGCCCAGAAGAAATATGATTAACAGGAACACAGACAGCCCACTTAAGAGCTTCCCCTGGGTAGTCATGGAAGTAGCCAAAGACTTCATCTTGAGAATCCCTAATTTTTTGAGAGCATTGACCAGGTGCAGTGGGTGTGATGGCAGAGATGCCAACAGCATTAATATAGAGAGAGCAGACATCACTTCTCTCCAAGCTTTTTTCTTTTTTTAATTTCTATTTTCTAATTTTTTTCTCTCTCTCTTTTTTTTTGAAGGTAAAGGGGAAGCTGGAGATGCTACTTTAGGCACTGGACTCTGCAGATTCTCTGTTCCCCTCTCCCAGCCCTATTTCTCTGCAGAATCAGGCAGTGGGTTGTAAATCAGAAAGAACTGTACAAAAACAGTGTACAGTTGCTTTGGACTAAGGAATATATATGCTAGATGGAGCGTTGGAGGAGGAAGTGGGAGAAGAAACTTACAAATTGTTTGGTTCAAGTGCAGTTTTGAAAATTCCCCTGCTGTAAAACTATTTTCTTAGTTTTTGTACTTTGTTAAGCTAGTGGGTTATAAAGAAGCAAAGCTGAGAAAAAAAAACAAACTGTTTTTCCCTCAAGAATTCACAGGAGTGCTGTTTCCTAGCCTCTGGGGTGTGATGCCGTCTGCATTTGTCAATCCTTCAGTAAATGGAAAAACTCTACCCTTCTCATGATGTCTATGGTCTCTGACTAGAATGGGCCTTGCAGAAGAGTCACGAGAAGACTGATCCTGGGCCAACCCACGTGAGACGGCCAAGACCTCCTGAGGTTTTTTAAGGGCACAGCCCCAGGATAGTTAGGAAAGGCATGGATGCATGAATACAGCCTGTTGCAGAGCTGCCACACTAACAGGCAGCCCAGGAGGGCTGTGAGTAGGGCACTTTGAGGGAAAATGGTCAGTTTTACGAACAGAAAGATAAAAAATGACATGCCACAGAAGAGTGGAGAATTGATAGTAAACAAATTGTGTTTATCCTTAGATATTAAGCCTGGATCTCTACCAAAAAAACCAACAACAAAAAAAGTGGGTTTGGAGAAAAGCTCTGCATTAGAAATAGTCATGAAATCTACTTCATCTAAAACCTGTTTCGGGGGGATGCCAGGGTAGCACAACAGGTTGAGTGTTTGCCTCACAACAGCAAGGTCTGGGGCTTGAATCCTGGCCTGGGCTGTGCAAAAACCCATGTGCTGAACTCGGGTGCGCCTCCTATGAGGAAGGCCTCCGCTTTGGTGCCTGGGCACGCCTCCCATGTGGAAGGTCCCTGGTTTGGTTCCCGCCCTGCACGGCCCACATCCACCTGTGGAATGAAACTATGTTGAAACTGATGATGTACAACTATGGAGACTGCTTTGGGCCCTCCCTGTCTCTGTCTGTCTCAAACAGACAGACAGATACCTAGTGTCACAAAGTCACAAAATGACTTCTGGGTGACCCACAGGGCTAAAGCCCAGTGTAGGCAGCAATGAGGGACCCTGAAACCGGTATGCAGTGATGTAAGCTGTCCTCTTCCTGTGTCTGCATGTGGTCTTCCCCCTGAAACGGTCTGTCATGAGCAGGCAATGACAGCTCTTCCCATGATGTGACCTCCAGAGGGAGAAGGAAGCAGTGTTGCCATCTTGGTTCTGCTCTCTGCCTTTCGAGAGCCTTTCTAAATGATCTCCCCCATGCACACCACTTTCATTTTTCAACTACAATAATTAATGATATGACATGTAAAATCACCCAGTAGGTTGACAAGTGAGAAGTAAATTTTCTAATCCAAACTCCTGGTTCCTTAAATACTGTCCTCTGTCAGAGGTATTTCTTTTATAGATTTCCAGAGATACTTTATGCATGTTTTAGCATATAAATATACCACCTAAATGTGAGTCAATCTGTAGGATATATTTGCAGAAATGAAAATGCTGAATTCAAAATAAAGTGCCTTTAAAATTTTAATAGCTAGGGCCAAGTCCCACCTCAAAGTCGTAATTATTAGAATTCCAACCATTGCCACATAAGAGAACTCCATACTCTCTCCTTCCATGTATCATCAGATCTTCAGAGCTTTGCCAAATAGATAGGCAGAACATCTATCTGGTTATTTTCATAAGTATTTCTTTAGTTTCAAAATGAGGCTGAGTGGCTCTAGACTTCCTTTTAATGCCTCTATTGTTTACCTTCTTTTCCCTTCTGTTCTTTGAGAACTACAAGTTCTACTCCAAGTATTGTTTCCAAACCAGCAGCATTGGAAGCTTGTTAGAAATACAAAAATCTCATGCCCTCTCTAGACTTGTCTGATCAGAGCTGCATTCTAACAAGATCCCCCTGGCAATTCCTACTTAGGAATTACAGGCATTTTTTCCGGGCCCCTGACCTAGAATGCATTCCAAATTTACAAGCTTTTAAGGATTTCAACTTGTTTCATGTGAAGGGATTCTGCTGTGCTTGGACACAGGATGGTCATTGTAACCACCTCGATTTGACTTATCAAAGCCTCATGCCTTCATTCCTCCCCTAACTCCAGGGCCTAGAGAGCCTATTTCTGACTTGTTCCACTGTCACCTCTCTACATGTGGCTTATTTATTAAAAGGGCATAAAGAGCTGACTTTTTAAGAAAATATGGCAAGCCTATGAGTGTGCTCAATCAGGACATGTAATTATAGAAAACGTTACCATCTACTGAGTAATATATTCTCGGTTGCATTATTACACATCCCGAACTCAGAATATTCATTTTAACGTGTGAATCTGGTTCTCAGTAAAGAAAGAACAATTTTCCTAAGCCAAAAACAGACTGATATCATTGCCCTGTTTATACAGTTTCAGCTTGGTAAAGAAAAACGAACAACAAGAATTCTTCTGTATTAGTTTGCTAAGGTTGCTGTAACAAAGGACCGTTGACTGGGTGTCTTGAACAACAGAATTTTATTTTCTCACAGCTCCTAGAAGTCTGGGTTCAGGTATTAGTAGAGTGGATTTCTTCTGAGTCCTCTTTTCTTGGTTTATAGCTGACCATCTTCCTTTTTTTTTTTTTTTTTTTTGTTAAACAATTTAAATTTTAGTTAGAACACAGAGATCTATTCTCTTGACAAAATTATAAGCGCACAACACAGTATTGTTAACTATAGGCAAAATGTTATACAGCAGTTCTCTAGGTCTTGTTCATCTCAAATAAATAAAGTTATATGTCCATCGAATAGCACCCCCCCTCCATTTTCCTTTTTCCTCCAGTTCTTGGCAGCCACCATCCTACTCTTCTATGAGTTCCACTTTTTTAGATATGTGTATCTCATATAAGAGGGTTGTATGGTAATTGTCCTTCTTTGATTGGCTTATTTTACTTAGCTGGATGTCCTCCAGATTCATCCATATTGTTGTATATGGTAGGATTTCATTCTTCTTCTTTTTTTAAGCCTGCATAAAATAATTTCTACAAGAAATTTCTACAAGATTCCAATTTCAATTCTTTTGACTGTATACCCCAAAGTGGAATTGCTAGATCATATTTAAATTCTATTTTTAATTTTTTGAGGAGCCTCCATACTATTTTTCATAGTGGCTGCACCAATTTATTAGAGTTATCCAGAAAAAAAATCCAGCCATAAATGACTCTATTTTTCATATTACATGACTAAATACTTTCTGGACAGCCCTTGTACATTCTCACCAACAGTGTACAAGGGTTTCTTTTTTCCTACCTCAAAAACACTTATTGTTTCATGTGTGTGTGTGTGTGTGTGTGTGTGTGCTATTTAACAAGTGTGAGGTGATATCTTCATTGTGGTTTTGATATAAGTTTTGCAGACTCAATTTAGCCAGTAACACTTCCCAAATAAAATGTGAGTTGAAGACTAATGATTAGTGATGTTGAACATCTTTTTACATACTATATATTTCATACTACACTTCATCGTCTATACTTGTTGACTATTTTATCCCTTATATTTTCTTTGGAAAAATGTCTATTCAAGTCTTTTACCCTTTTTTTTTAAATCAGCTTATATTCATCTTATATGTTTTTGTTTTTTCTTTTGACTATTGAGCTGTAGGAGTTCCTTATATATTTTGGATATTCACCTCTTATCAGATAGAATATTTGTAAATATTTTCTCCCATTTTTGGTTGCCTTTCCACTCCGTTGACTATTTCCTTTGTTGTGTAAATGCTTTTTAATTTGATGACTTTCCACTTGTCTATTTTTGCTTTTGTTGTTTGCCTTTTTAGCGTCATATCCAAAAAAATCATTGCCAAAACCAATGTCATGAAGATTTTCCCCTGTGTTTTCTAGGAATTTTAGAGTTTCAGTTCTTACTTTTAAGTCTTTAATCCACTTTGAGTTGCCTTTTATATATAGTATAAAATAAAGGTCTGATTTCATTCTTTTGCATGTGGATTAGATGATTGGCCTTTTCCTGTGTCTTCATATGGTCTTTCCCATGAAACTGTCTGCATTAACTTTCCTCTTCTTACAAGGACACTAGTCATATTGAATTAAGGCCCACTCTAATCAACTTCTACTAACTTAATTGTAATATTTCTTAAATGATCCTATGTCCCATAAATTTCACATTCTGAGGCAGTGGACTTCAACGTATAAATTTTAGAACTCAATTCAGCCAGTAACACCTTCCAAATACAATGTGAATTGAAGAGTAATAATGTAATGACTGACTTCCTTTTGCAGTTTCAATGAATACAGAGTACTATAGAGAAAATATACAAATGAAAAGCAACCCTTTTTTATGAATTTAGATAAGTTATGTCAGTTTCCATATTCCATTTTTTTCTGTGCATAAACCAAGAAAACAATGTATTCCTTATCCTCTCCAAAATTTTCCAATAGACCATAAAATTTGAGTCTTTAAAAATAAAATTTTATTTCAAATTTTATTTCAAATTAACTTTATTTTTAAATTGCTACCACATTCAACATTCACAACAGCCACAGGATGCAGGTGGCAGAGCAGGTTCTCTGTCACCATTTTGCAAATGAGGAAATCAGTACATATACCAGAAGTGTGAGGAAGCTTATAACTTCCCAAAGTCAGATATTATAAATTGTGGCTTTAAAAATGGAACCAAAATGTTCTGGCCAGTTGCATTCTCCAGTGACATTTCACCTACACCTGTAATATATCACAATTTTAGTGAGCAGTTTTTGATGGGAAATAGAAAGATAAAAGGACACTTTTCTGAATTTAAAGATCTACGATCATTAAGAACCTTAAGTCCTTTTCTCTAGAGCTGGTTTCCTCTTCCACAGGATTAACTAGATAGAATACTGTATCTTAGCATGACTTCAGTGAGTGTGAACATTTTGGCATCAACAGCATTAAATATCTTTAGTACCTTTGCAGCCACTGTGTTAATAAAATGTCTCCCACAAATGTCATGTTCTGTGGTTTAGATATGTTCACTGAGCTGATAATAGTGAGCCTATTATCGTTATGGCTTTTCCTGGGCTGATTTCAATGCTGTTTGGTCCAAAGATTATGCTCACACACCTATTTTCTTATAATTTCCTTTGGCAATTTCATGTCTGTTGGGTTGTTGGACTTCTACTTATTAATTTTCCCAAGCTCATTATGTAATATTTATGTTTACTCCTTGTCTTGTATGGATCACAAATATATGTTTTAAGATTTATTTTATTGTTTTGAGAGAAGGTGAGAGAGAGAGAAAGAGAGAGAAGAGGGGAGGGCCCAGAGCAGTCTCTACAATTGGACATCACACGGTTTCATTCCACACAGGTGGATGTGGGACCTTGCCAATTCAAGAATGCAATTCAAGAATTGCATTCTTGCGGGGTGGGAACTCAATGGGGAACCTCTTGAATGGGAGGTGAGAACTTCTGCTGCTGAGCCATCCTGATGGTTACTAGTTGCAACACAGTTTAGCATAGGGATTTGCATGAACCTGGCAGGGAATTGAACCCTGAACCTTATGATTGTGAGGCAAGTGCTCAACCTCTGAGCTATCCTAGCACCCCCCACAAATATTTTTTGACAGATTGTCAATTATCTTTTCATGGTATATTTGCCATATGGAAGTAAGATTTCTTTCTTTCTTTCTTTTTTTTAGTAAAATGTATCAAATTTTGACTTTATTAAATTCCCTGACTTACTTGCCAAGATTATATAACAATCATTTACATCTTGGTAGTTTTTAAAAACACGTTTCATTTTCAAAGTCACCTGAAATTTTTTGTGTTTATGATGAGAGAAAGGGACATAACAATATTTTTTCTGACTGTAATCAGCTAAGCCAGTAATAATTTTATTAAATTATCCTTTTTTTTAAAAATAATTATCTTTTTTTTTTTTTAAACTTTATTTTATTTTATTTGACAGAGAGAGAGAGAGAAAGAGAGAGATACAGAGACAGAGAGAGAACTGACCTGGGGGATCTCCCCAGCTCAGCACATGGGTCCGCACAGGCCGGGACCGGGACTCGATCCTCAGTCCCCGGTGCTGCAAAGTGAGCACTTAGCCCACTGAGCCATCCTGGCTTCCCCAAATTATCCTTTTTTTTTTTTTGCACCTTAACCATATACTCAATTCCCATTGTAAATGAATCAGGTTCTGGTTTCTGTATATTCCACCATTAACTCTTCTGTCTATTCTTATGCCATTATCACACTATTTAATTTCTACAAACTTTTATTGTATCTGTTGGGCAAGTTCTGTGTCTTTCTTAAATTTTCTTCCAAAAGAAATTTTTAGCTTTCCAGCTTTAAAATACCATTGAGATTTCTGTTTGAATTCAAATTAGTTTTTATTTTTAAAATAACCACTTGATTCAAATATAAATTACATATTATTATTACATAATTCTGGATTGACTAAGAAAGTAGATTTTACTACTAAAAGTTGAAAAAATGAACAACTAACTGCCATATGGCAAACACATCATAAATGGGGTTAAAAAACAGTTGACAGTTGGTCAAATATGTTTAAAATATATGTTGAGCAATGTCATGTCAGGCATAATGCACTGGGAATACCTCATTGAATAAAAGAGATAACAGTTCCTGCTCTAGTGGCATTAACTTTCTATCAGGGTAAGGCCAACAATAAACACAATAAATAAATATTTGGTAATTAGAGACACACAGCTAAGGGAAAAAAGAAAAAATAGAATTGGTAAGAAAGTCAATGTGCTAGGGTGCGGGAAAGATTAAAGTTTTGAATAAGATGATTTAAAAATGTTCATTGAAAAAGGGACATTGGAGCAAAACTTGAAGAAGAAGGTACAGGATTTGGTCATATACATGATGAGATTTATTGATTGGGACTGGTGGTTAATTTATAAAATAATTTGGGGAGAGTTGATACATTATTGATTCTCCTTATCCAGGAATCAAATATGCTTTTCCATTTACTTAGGTCTTCTTCTTCAGAAAGTATTTATATTCGTACAGATCTTGCATATTTATAGATCTTCCACATTTTCAGTTAAGTACTTTCCTAGGTAATGTGGAATATTTTGCTCTTGCTACTTGTGAAAAGGGAACTTTTCTTTTATATTTCATAATTGTTTATTTCCGGTAGATAGAAAAAGTATTGATTTTTGTTTGTAGATAACCATGAAATCTAAAAATAAAAATGTTTCCCTTTTAAAAAAAATTATCTCAAATAATGACTAGAATTTCTAAAATAACATTGAATACTTGTATTAACAGCACTTAATGCCTTGTTTCTGACATAATTAAGGATGGTTCAAGCAATTTCACCATTAAATACAATGCTCATCCTAGGTTTTTAATAGATTACTTTTATAGATTTAATAAAATATGTCAGAATTAGATATTAAAATGAAGAGCATTTAAAAATTATTTATTGTAGTAATTGTCTTCCTACTTTAAATGGAAATAATGAATTATATTAATGAATTTTCTAATTTTAAACTATTGTTAAGTTCTTGGTTTAAAATTTTTTAATTTGATTATGGGGATAACTTATTTTTAATTTACCATATTTTTCCATGTATAAGACTCCCCATATATAAGATGACCCCTATTTTTCTAACCTAATATTTAGACATCAATTCTTGCTTTACTCCCATGTATAAGACGACCTCTAATTTTTGGTTTTAACAGTTTTAGACCTAAGTATTGCCTTGTACATGAAAAAATTTTGACTTATTTTGTTATCAATATATTAAAGTTATCTCCTTTTTATTTCCCTCCTGTTTTCATTTCCTATTTTAGTGGTTATTTCTTTTTTTTTATAGTGAATATTGCTTATTTGTTTGTTTTCTCCTTTTTTTAAATTTTATAACTGGAAGTTTGTACCTTTCGACCCCTCCACCCACTTTTTCCACTCTCACACCCTGTCTCTAGCAACCACCAATCTCTTTGTATCTATGGGATTGGTTTGTTTTTGATTTTTGTTTTAGATTCCACTTATAAGTGAGATCATACGATATTTATCTTTCTCTGTGTGGTTTATTTTACTTAGTATTATGCCCTCAAGTTTCATCCATGTCATTGGCAAGATTTCATTCCTTTTTATGTTAAATCATATTCATATATATATTCTCACTTTTTTTTTTAATTCATTCATCTATCAATGGACACAACCTATTTCTATATCTTGGCTTTTATAAATATTGCTGTAGTGGACATTGGGTGCCTATATCTTTTCAAGTTATTGATTTCATTTTCTTCAGGTAAATAACCAGAAGTGGAATTGATGGGTCATGTGGTAGTTCTAGCTTTTAAATTTTGAGGAAATTTCATTCTGTTTCCTATAGTGGCTGAACCAGTTTACATACCCACCAACAGTGCACAAGGGTATCCTTTTTCCCCACATCCTCACCAACACTTGTTATTTCTTATCTTCTCAATAATAGCTATTTTAACAGGTATGAGGTGATGTTGTAGTTTTGATTTGCATTGCCCTAGTGATTCATGATGTTGAGCGTATATTACGTACCTCTTGGCCATCTGTCTTGTCATCTTTAGAAAAAAAAATGTCTATTCAGATATCTTGCTCACTTTTTAATCAAGTTGTTTTTATTTTTTGCTATTGAGTTGTATGAAGTCTTTTCAAATATAGTTTGGATACTAAGTTTTATCAGATATATAATTTGCAACTCTTTCCTCTCATTCAATAGGCTGATTTTTTATTTTGTTAATGGGTTCCTTGACTGTGCAGGAGCTTTTTAAATTTGATGTAGTCCCACTTTTTTATTTTTTGTTTTTGATGTCAGTTTTTGTAAAAAACTTATCACCAAGACCTATATCAAGGAGCTTACAGTCTGTGTTTCTTTCTAGGAGTTTTGTGACTCAGGTTTTACATCCAAGTCTTTAACCCATTTTAAGTTAATTTTTTGTATATGATGTAAGATAGTGATCCTGTTTCATTGTTTTACATGTGGCTGTCCAGTTTCCCCAACTCCATTTATTGAAGAGAACATCCACCCCCATTGTATAATCTTGTCTCTTTTTTGTAAATTAAATGATCAAATAAGCATTGGTTTATTCTTGGGTTCTCTGCTCTGTTCCATTGATCTATGTGTCTGTTTTTATGCCTATATCACACTGTTTTGGTTGCTATAACTTTATAATAGAGTTTGAAATCAGGAAACATGATGACTCCAGCTTTGCTCTTCTTTCTCAAGATTTCTTTGGCTATTTGGCATTGTTTGTGGTTCCTGTTCTTTCCTTTTCTTGATCAGACTTGCCCTGAACTTTACTGTTGCATTGGGCTTTTAATCAAATGACCTTTCAGCTTTATTAATGAACTCTGCTTCCTTATTTTATTTTACTTAATTTTAATTTTTATTAGTGTTTCCATTATACTTTCTTTATCATTTGTGTTCTTTTTAACTTTTTAAATTTAATGCTTACACATGTATTTTCCATTTTAAAATTAATGCAAAATTTTTATAACAAAAGCACATTTATAAAATTGATTACTATTAAAAAGTTGATGATGATAACACCAAAAAAGCAACAATTTTCTGCCCCTCTCCTTCACACATTTCAGTTCTGTTCCTTAGTGAATATTACTGTCATATCTTCTTTTATTTCATTTGCTCCTTTCTATCCTTTCCCTAAAAATACTTCTACTGCTATATACTGTTATATTATCAGTTTTATATATTACCTATTAACTTCTGTTATGCTTTGCTCTATTATAGAAACCCCAGGCAACTCAACATTCTCTTATAATTTGGTTTCAATTATAGTCAGTATTTATAATAGTATGGCTGTGTAAACAGTCTTTTCTTTCTTGTGTATTTTTTGGTTTCTGTAGTTAATATTTGTCTCACCATTGTCTTTTTTTTAAGATTTATTTTTATTGTTTTTGACAGAGAGAGAGATACAGAGACAGAGAGAAAGGGGAGAGAGTGGGGGGGGGCAGAGCAGTCTCCATAGTTGCACATCATTGGTTTTTCCACATAGTTTCATTCTACAGGTGGGCAGGGCTGCACAGGGCAGGAACTGGGCCAGGGTCTCACCCTGGTGAGAAACAAACTGGGGGCACTCCCCAGTTCAGCATGTGGGTCGGCACGGGCCGGGGCCAGGGTTTGATCCTCAGTCCCCAGGATTGCCAAGCGAGCACTTAACCCACTGAGCCATCCCGGCTTCCCCTCACCATTGTCTTTTGTTTAGTAATCTATGCACATAAAACTATGATTTTCAAAATGCTGCAAGTGAAATTTATCAAATTTTTTCCAAACAGTAAAGCACAACATTTCTGTTCTGGTGATTTCTGTACCCTAGCTCTCCAGTATCTGACTCTATCTAGACTGGTT
>PVKE010022222.1:0-25761 GCA_004027555.1 Craseonycteris thonglongyai
TAGGATACTGCGATTGTTGGAGTCAGAAATTGTTCCAAATAACACTGAAATCTTAGCTCCTGTAAAATAGGAAAAATAAGTTAATTTGTAGTATTCTGGTGATCCTTTATGTGTCTTATACATATAAAGCAGTTAACAGAATAACTTTCTTGTACCTATTCTTAAAGAAAATCACTATTTTTCTTTTCATTAGGTTTCCTGTACTAAAATATCCCATATTGTGCTAACTAATATTGAATATTTTCCCAAGGAAGAAAAACATGAAGAACATAACTTGAATTTCTAACTCCCTATTTTTTAATAGCTTAAACATTATAAATAAATTAGAAGTAAGAAGTTATTTTTAAACTTTGTAAAAAGAGTATTGGTTAGAGTGGTGGTTGGTTTTTGTTTACTCAGCCTTCCTATGTTTTCCTCTGGGTTCCAAATGTTTGAGTAGCACACTTAAACAATGATACATTGCTTCCTTCAATCCATGAGAAGAGGGCTGTATAGTTTTAAATTGGTCCCAATGGAACTAATAATAGAGTCATTGGGGAATGTGTTACAAAAAAGCAGAAAAGTTATTCTTTGGCCATAGCTATGATTCTAAACAACTAGTTTGTTTCTAGCATATTTAAAGTTTATTAAAGTATACATGTATATTAATATTTATCCATATACATACATATTTAATTAATATTTAAAAAAATTAATAATGGCATCTAGAAATACTTTCATAATATAAATAAATGTCTTCTTACTTATATTTAGTAATATATACATAGAAAAGAATACTAGAAGTATGTTAATTTGCATGTGTCTACAAACAAAAATATGGATATAGGTAGACAGGTTGATAAATATATAGGGTAAAGATAAATATATTTAAGGGCATATATTGCACAAAAATGTAACATAAACATACCAAACACTATTAATTTAGGTGTATATGCAAATACTATTTTAGCAAAACATCAGTCAATATTCTGTTATTCTTCAAAATTAGTGAAACATAGGCAACTGGAATTTTTGCCTATGAGAAAGTCTGTTAGGTTGGCATTACGTAAATTTAAAGTAGTGAGTCTGAAAATATTTTAGCAAAAACTGGAGAAACAAAATCAAATGTAACTATTCTAATAGTGTGGGCATCTGTATTCATGCTGAGAGTTTGGTCAATAGTTTTAAAATTCACAATGTGTAATTATGCTTTAGTAATAACATTCTCTTCATTCTCTAGAGAAAGTAATGATTTCTCAAAATCAGAATGAATAGATTTTTAAAAAGCAAAAACTGCCAGAGTTAGTACTGCAATAATGGTTTATTTTACCAGATGTTTTCTGGTTAAGGGTTAAAGCAATCAAATAAGTAGTCCAGAAGACTGATGCCTCCCTGTGGAAATGCCATTGTATTCCATGTAGAAAAATGTCTTGTCTGTTTCTGTAGTCAAAGCTACCATTCATGATTGATATATGATTAAAGAAAGAAATACATATCACATGAAATATAATGGCAATTAAATATTGTAGAGAAATTGATATATTATGTATAAAGGAAAGTAATCCAAATGAACTTGAAATAAGTACATTTTTCAACAGTAATATTACATGTGTTTATCACAGCTCAGGAAAAAAGGCAAGTTTTACTAGAAACTGACAGGCATAAACCACATATTAGTAGTGTATATCAGAATTATGCAGAGTTATTGATCATATATTATGCAGAAATTGTGTCCATCAGACATTTAGTATTTCTAATATCTATAGTGAAATAAGGAATACATTTAATTTTTCTAAAATAGTTCTAGTTAAAATTTCAAGTGGAAATTTTGTAAATTGGCACAGCTGTTTTAGGTCTAATTTGTCCATGTATGAATTCATCAAAAGATTAGTTTTAGTGCTCCAAACAAATGTATAGAACACAATTTTCCATATTTTAAAAAGAACTAAAATTATCCTTGGAAATGAAAAAATATTTTTTATAAAATTTAAGTGAGATATTGTGTCTCTCTTTATATGGTATACTTGTGTTCAATTTAATTCAGTTATTCAAACGTAAATGGAAACTACTAAAAAATCATTGAGAGTATGAAATAAAAAGTGACTTATGAGAAAAAGATAAGGAAATAATGTCTTAATAATGACAACATTTTCATATTCACATTATGATTTTAATGTCAGTAGTGATTGCCCTCATATCCCTTATATAGTCACTCTTTGATATTCTCCTTCACATATAGTCTCAAACACTCATATTATAACTTTAAATCAAAGTAACTAACTTATCTTTCAGAAAAAAAGGAAACTGTTAGCTAGCTATTTGAGATTTGTCATGCATAAGCATTTTAGGAGACCTCCAAATACCATGAGCCCACATAATAAAACCCGGTACAGCCACACACTTTCTTTCACATTTTCTGAAATGGGCAAAAATGAATAATTACAATATTATCAGTTTGTTTTAATATAATTCAAATTTATAATTTTCAATATTAAATAGAATTAAGAAGCAAATATATATAGTTATATAAAACTATCTTTATGACTTTGTTTCACTATGCTAAAGATAATACAAAAAAAGACATTTTATTACTACCCTTTCCCCTTACATACATCATACATCCAACAAACAATAGTGAAGCATTAAAAAATAAATCTTATGGCTATTCTTATTACTATTCCTACTGTATTTCACTCCATGGCCTAAAAGCCACATCCATAATCTTTTCTTAGACCTCTCTACTTTAGCTTGTCCACTTATCATTGAACAATTCCATTACAACTTATAGAAGCCTTTTTGTGTAGCCGAGAATGCCTAGGTTGAGTGCCTTAAATATTTCAGATGTCTTGACAAGGGTTAGGTGTATGAATTTTTGTCTGTTATCTAGTTCTGTATTATAAACCACCCAAAACTTAATGACTTAACATAGCATTGATTTATCATTTCTCACAATTCTGTTCTTTGGTTGAGTTTAATGGTCTTGTGTTTCTGCACCCATAGGGTTTCCTGGGTTCCCTTGTTGGTTTATATTTAGCTGCACTTGACTATACAAGATGGCCTCACTTACAGGTCTGATGTCTAAACTGGGATGATTGGAACAAATGTGACTTGGTAGCCTTCTCTCTTGCAGAATAATTTGACTTCTTAAATGAAATTATAGCATCAAAAGAGCAAACGTAGAAGCTCTCAAACATCACATTGTATTGGCCTGGAATTGGTGCATTATCACTCTTCAAAAAATGTTGGTTAAAGCAATCCACAAGGCTAGCCAAGATTCAAAGTGATGGTAAAAGGGTTCAACAACTTGAGAAAGAAGTGGTATGAGGATATAGTTATGGGAGAACTGTTGGTGACTGCCTTTGGAGATGATCTATTACATAGATAAGCAGCCCAGAAAAAGATTAACAAAACAAATTCTTAGCCAATCTCTCATATGACAAAGACTAGGTCCTTACTTTTTCTCCACAGTAATGACCACATGATCAGAAAATAAAATCTAACTCCCAAATACTGCTGCCACCAATGGGGAAGCCACGTTTAGGCTAGAATGAAAACTAAACTTGGCCAAAAATAATAAAACCAATAAAAATACATAATCAGAGGGAAAAAAAACCCAAATAAAACAGAATCAGAGAGGCAGCAGATGCAAAATATTATTGTTGTTTCTGATTTACTCTGGATATCAAGAAAACATATGCCTGGAATTAAACGGCCCATGAGGTGCACTTTTTTGGGCTACACAGTTTAATTGGCTCCAGAAGATGAGTCCACTTAAATTCATCTCATGTCTTACTGATAAAGTATACATTTTTTAAAGTTTAAAACTCTTACACATATAAATAGAGTGAGCATATGTCAAAGATTTATTTAATTCATAAATGAGGTGACGAATAAAATGTCATGACTTATAGTTTTCTTTTTGTTTGTATGTTTGTTTTTATATAAATGAAGACACTGTATCTTAAAGTTATTTGTTGAAAATCACATGGGCAATAAGTGTTATATGTATAAATAATATCTAGAACAAAGTCTCATTTACACAGGATCCCAAGTGAGGCGAATCTATTAAAAAAATTTTTTATTGACTAGACTGTACGGTAATTAGCTGAAATCATCAGGTAAATGACTTCTAATCTCTCATTCTGTGTAGATTGGTAGTCTTATTACATCTTTTCTGTGTCTTGTGTTTTATTAACATATCTTATATGTTAACTAGTCTTTCCATAAGATACATCATATATGTCTTTTTGCTTTTATTCTTGGATCAGCTAAAAGCATTAGATCAGGTTTTATGTAAGCTACTATACTAAAGATACGTTAAATATTATATTTATAGTAGAAAATTGTATATATGTATTTTTATTCTTTCTAAAATACACGTGCATCATCAGATTTCTTTTTTTTTTAATACATATTTTTTTATTTTTTTATTTTGACAGAGGAGAGAGAGAGAGAGAGATACAGAGACAGAGAGACAACTGAACTAAGGGAGCTCCCAGTTCAGCATATGGTTCCGCACGGGCCGGGGCCAGGATTCGATCCTCAGTCCCTGGCGCTGCAAAGTGAGCGCTCAACCCACTGAGCCATCCCGGCTTCCCACATCATCAGATTTCTTGATTGCAAACAAAAAGTAATGAACTCTTACTAATTCAGGAAGAAAAGAGATTTATTGAAAGATTATCTTATAGTTCAAAGAATCCATGGGAAGTTGTAGTGGGAGCAGGAGTAGCAGCCAAGGTCAGGCCATAGGAATACTGTGATGAGAATGCTGATTTGCTGTTGTTGCTACAGGAGACTATTCCAGCTTTGTATACTGATGCTAGAATATTTATTACAATTTCAAATGAATATACATTTGTTCTTATAGGATCACATAACTTGTTCAAGATACACAATACCTTGTTGGATCAGCCACTGCTGAGCTAGATCTGGTGCCTGCTCCATAAGGACTAAGGGATACGTATATAACCCATTTCAACTTCCCTACCAGGAAGCAGAAGTCTCAATAGATTTCACCTTTTATACAAAGTGAGAATAAATACATTTAAGACAAAAAAAAATGTTCATTTTCTAAATAAAACATTTATTCATATACATTTTCTTCCATAATTACATCTTAAAATAACAACAACAATAACAACAAGGCTCCTGCAACACATAAGGTAAACATTCTTTCTAGGGAGAACTAAAGAAATTCATTTCTGCCTTCAATCCAAGTTCAGAGTGTAAACATCTCTTCGAGTTCTGTTAAAAATTACTTCTAAATATTATGTAATCCATGGACTAATTTGTAAAGGGGTCCAACATTAAACATTGTTGTTATACAACATTGACATAAAAAAATTAGTTAAAACTATGCCCATGACATAACAATATGGGAAACTGACCAAGGAGGTCACTTATTTGCTATTGGTCAGAAGGCAAAAGCTCTGATTTATAACTCCCTCCCATTGCATGCACTCTTACTGGTTAGTAGCTTGTTGCTCAGCATTCTTTTTTCAGTAAGGCAAGCCTAACCTTAATTCTGAAGGATGACGGCCGTTACACGGACCACTGTTGCCTGTATAAGCTTACAGTAGCCTTTCACTAAAACTTAGCATTCTATATAGGAATGTAAAATGTTGTCTCTCAGTTACATCCAAATAACATGTTTCCTAGATAAGGTGTCACAAAATTTGCCATAAAAAATCACTCTTTTTACCTGTGAGAGCATATATTGAGAACTATACTTAAACTTCAGCTTTATAGAGACTATCCTGAGCAATCTAGAATGTATTTATATTCAATGAGCCATTCTGTTATTCTGTACTAGCCATCTGCACGATGAACAGTGTATAAGAAGATTCAAAACTCCTTAAGCATCAGGCTGCTGGTTCACTTCTTCTGCTTTTCTGGAAAATGAGATATGTTCTGTTGGTTTCAGGCATTCCATATGCCCAAGAATAGTAGTACTAGCATAGTTACAAAAACCAGGGACAAGACTCATTCAGAAAATACACTTCCATACTTCTTTCTAAAACCTCCGTGTAAGCAAATGTCCAGTCTTCTTCCCAAGTCCCTGACAGTTCAGGTCATTTTGTCAAAACCATAGAAACCAAGAAAAAAAATGTAGTATCCTCACGTTAAGGCATCCATCCTTCTAGGATAAGTGGACAGGATGGCCATGTGGAAGATTGATTCTCTCCATTGTTCTCCAGAGACAGTCCTGAATGGACTTGGCATGCTCTACTTGTCCATTTATAGCTGTTGGCAGCACATCATGCAGAGCCACTGGTAAGTCAGGCTTAAAATATTTCCTCCTCTTTGAACTGGTTACAGGAAACTCTCTAGGAGGACATATTTGTGGCCTGAAGTTGAGGCTGCACTTCTGAAAGGATTGATATATATATGCAGTGTGAAAGATGTTGGATTTTACTTTATTTGTCCCTTTAGTATCTGCTTGGACCCATTCCCACTCCTACATAATGATGGAAGCCTGACAGGCAAGCATAATCTGATGGCAAGCTGTATAGATACATCTTATTCAGAGGAGGCAGTGTAGGTCACATGGCCATTCGGCATCCCTACGGTCCAGGGGCCCTGTAACAAGCCAAAATTTATTTTGCAAACACTAGGCTCTTACAACTATCTTGTTATTTATTTCATCAGCGAATCTGGAGAAAAATATTTTTTTCTATAGAAATGAACATTTCTGCATTTTTTTAAGGTTTATTTTATTGTTTGAGAGAGAGACAGAGTCAGAGAGAAGTGGGAGGAACCAGTGCAGTCTCCATAGTTGTACAGCATTAGTTTTGACATAGTTTCACGCCACACAGGTGGATGAGGGGTCACGCAGAGTGGGAACCAAACTAAGGGCCGTCCACATGGGAGGCACACCCCAGTTCAGCATATGGGTTTGCCCAGAAGGGACCGGGACTCGATCCTGGGATCTTGCTGTTGCAAGGCAAGCACTCAAACTGTTGAGCTGTCCTGGAATCCTCCATTTCTGCATCTTTGAGTACTTTTACAGTAACAAAAATATTAAATTTGTTCATGACAATCCCCATCTTGTGTTGCTTTTAGCTTACTGGTTTTGTAAAGATAGGGAGATCTAAATACCTTCATGTGACTTTTCTCCCATCATTTGTGAATTTTCTTAACTATATATTGATTGTCCACTGGAGGACTGGCATTGTTTTTGGTGGTTGGTGAGCAACATGTAAAAAGACAAAACCCCTCTTCTCATAAAATTACCATTCTGGGGAGGGTAACATATAGTAGACACTCCACACACAAAGAAAATTATCAATCAACTTTCAGTAACATGATTAAAAATAAAATGGCATAATATTATAGTTGAGGTCTGGGAACAAAAAGTGAGCATCAGAAAAGATCTCTCTGAGGATATGGGCTATCTTCCACAAACATGCAACTTTGCATTTCTGCTGAAGACCCAGCAGAGTCTCCATGTGAGAGAAATAACTAGGTGCTGGGTGTGTTTGCTTTCTACCTGCTGAGAGAACTGCGAAGTTTCCATTGTGTCATGGGAGCCTCAATTAAGGTCAGCAGATTGGAGGGGTCCTGAAAAATGAGAATTATGTAGACTCTTGCATTGAAGAAAACTCAATTTTAGACATTTAGTTTTCCTCTTTGTACATCATTTGTAAATTTGGGGTAACAGTTTGAAGTAAAGATTAAATGAGATAACACATTTAAGATACCAGCACAGTTTAGGGCAAATGGTAATGTTAAATAAACGTTGCTGTAAATAACATAATAATAATGAATGATTTTGAGAACTTGCAGTGTGCTCTGTTACTAGTCATCAAAGATAAATTGTAATTATTTTATTCATATTTATTCTACTTTTTTTCTGTTTGAGTGAACATCATTCTTCCCATATAGAAACTCATACTTTGTATAGCATATAGTATGTGCACAATAAAAAAATTAAAATATATAAATGGATAAAACAAATGATAATCCATTAAATGGCAGAAAAATATGAGTGGGCCACTTTCTGCTTGTGTCCTCATCAGCACTGAACCCAAGTGATCAGACCAATCCTTTTTATGCTTTATCTTCTAACCATTTTTTATCTTTCTGTTTTTACCTCTTATTTACCTCTCATTTTCCTGACATCATTATTAAATATTGTTTAGTATTTTAAAATTCATTATTTTTATATTGCATCCATTCCCCTACATTTTGCCCATGCCATTTTTATATCTGAGCTCCACAAAAAGCCAACTACCGTATGCGGTCATGATTATTTCTTTAGATGACTCACTCTTGTGGCTTTCATAATGTATTTTGTAGCAATACTATGAAAATGCAATTTGTGTGTGGTTTCCCATATCTTGTTGTTCATCTTCTATTTTCATGCCTCTGCCCATGAGGTCATATATTTTTTATAGATTTATTTAAAGTTAATTTCTAAAATTCAAAGGAGCTTTGCCTCACAAAGCCTAGTAATTCCTTTCTTTGCAAAAATAACATTATTCTGGGTTGGGGGGCATATTCTTCCATCTCACCATTTTAGCATCTCACCATCTACCCATGCCCCACATCTTTTCCAGAGTAATTATTCTTTAGAGGGAGGAGAAATGAAAACACTCTTGTGAATCTAAAGCTCTTAATTTCCAACATTGAACTTCAAATTTACTATTTTCTTTCCAGGGTCTTTCTGGTAGAGTTGAAAAGTACACGTGTTGTTAATCAATAAAATTTGCATAAAAATTATTTTGCATCTTCACATAATTATAGCACACATTTACTGAATCACCTCAAATGCTAGGTAAGCACCACAGAAATCATCATGTATACTTTATGCTCAAGAAATCACAGGAGAATTAATAATATAAAAATAATAAAGTAGAAATATTCAAAGGCTGCAGAGCTTAATGTTGCCAATTTGAAAGCACATATTGTTCAGTAAAGCTGCTGATTTCCTTGTTGCATAAAATGACAAAATCTTTTTACAATTTGCATGCCTTGGTTTATGCTGTGAGGTATAAAAAAGTGTATATTGTATTATCGAAAGAATTAATTCGGAAATTTGGTAAGGTGTGTAGTATCTGTTCTGCTAAGGAGAGAGTCTTCCCCACTGGTGTTCAATGTAGTGAAATATTCTGAACCTCTTAGAGACTCAGTGATGTTCCTGGAGTCTGAGGCATCAGCTGTAACTATGAGTGTCTCTGTCATTTGTGAAGTGCTCTAGCCAGAAAATTAAGCTGCAAGATGAAGATCTTGCTTCAGTGATCCATACTCTTGACATATTCAGCCTTTCAACCTGCTGTATTTCAAACCTCCTTATTTGAATCTCTCCAAGGAAGCCAGTCTAAGAATAAAAATGGCTCATGAAATAGAAGACTGCTTTTTGAATTGAACAAAGAGCATTCTGCTGTAGTTTTCTTTACCTTTTGCTCATTGCCAGGACACTTTCAAATACAGGAAAGCCCTTTCTTCTCATTTTCAAAGCATCACACAATATGAACCCCAGCTTCTTCAAACAGCATGAAACTTCACACTGTTATATCTGAATCTGTATTAGCATTGAACCAAAATGACATAAAATTCCTAGAATTCCACATATTGGAACTTTCTATGAAAAGGGAATGAGAAAAAAAGAAAGTAAAGAATTTCTTACACAGTAAAACAGGTACCACAGTACAATAGTCATTTGATATTATTACTGTTGTGCTAAATACAAATTACTTATGTTAGAAATAATTTCAAGTTTTTATATTTTTAAAGTTTTAACCAGATAAATATGTTGTTAGTTTCATATATGACATATTAAAGTATAAAATATCACTCAATTTGAAAATAGTGTTATAAATTACATGCACAGTATTAAAAATAATACAAAATAATAAATTTTGTATTGTATGATTTTATAAGTAAAACTGTGTCATATCTGTACATATATGGTAGTGTATTATCTATATTGTTGAAAAAACAGTTCATGCTCTTCTTTTTCTCAGGATATAAACAATCAATATTGAAGCATTTGTGAACATATACTATACATCAAAACTATGATAGACAAAATGATTTGTGTTAATACAAATGGCTGAATCAGACTTAAGAGATGATTTCCAGGATACAAGACAGAACCGGGACGACAGGATGACTCAGTGGGTTGAGGGCTTATCTTGGAGCCCCCAGGGTCTGAGGATCAAGTCCTGGCCCTGACCCATGCAGAGCCATATGCTGATCTAGGGTGTGACCCCAGTTCTATTCTTATGGTGATGTGCTTCCCATGTTGGGGGAAGGGGGTCCCAGCTCAGGGGTGGGGGCCTTCCCCACGTGGGAGGCCTCAAGCCAGTGCCTGTCATGTACAGCCCCACACCCACCTGTGGAATGATACTACAGTATGTAGAAAAATTGATGACGTACAACTACGGAGACTGCTCTGGGCCCTCCCCTTCTTTCTCTGTCTCTCTGGCTCTCTGTGCCAAAAACAATAAAAATAAATCTTAAAAAAAGAGATAGAATCAAGTACAGTATTAACACTTTTTTTTTTCTAAAGGAGTCCCAATTCATCATAAATAGCTCACCGAGAAATTTCCCTTTCTGCTATATTATGGATTATTTTTGGATTTTGATAGACAAGTTTTGAGCAGTGTATGCAGGAATATTATTTACAAAGGAAGCCATTTTGTTTTGGAGATTCCAGTGTCTCTAATTAATTAGTAACACATATAGAAGAATATATTTTACTTCTTATTTTCCAGTCAGCCATTGGACATAAGTCTATAAATATATATTTATTTATAGTGAATGATCTAGACCGGGGGTGGCGAACCTATGCACACTATTCCATAGTGGCAGCGGAGCAATTATTTCTGCACGTGGAGCTGTGAATACCATTTAAAAAATTATTGTTTATGCTCTTATAGACACAAAAATAATCAATACCTCTATCTTACTCGGTGGGTTGGCATGCGAGTCGAGCGAGTATACTCTTATTTCATAAACTTTGGCACTCAATTGCCAAAATGTTCACCACTCCTGATCTAGACAGACATATTTTTTTAAATGCATTTTGAGATAGAGATCTCCATATCTTTCTACTGGCAAATGATAATAGCTATTTACAAAGGAGTGTGTTTAAGAAATCAAGTCTTCCATGTAGAAAAGACATAATCAATAGTTTAATGGTTACCTTAAGTGGGGAGGGAGGTGCAAGAGGGGGAGGGCAGCCAAATATATAGTGATGAAAAAAAAGCTGACTCTGGGTGGTGAATACATAATGTAACACATAGATGGTATACTATAGAATTGTATACCTGGCACCTATGTGATTTTTACTAACCAATGTCTCCCAAATATATTTAACAATAGAAAAATAAGGAAGGGAAGCTGAGATGGCTCAGTGGATTAAGTGCTCACTTCATAACTCCAGGGATCAAGGATCAAATCCTGGCCCTGGCCCTGACCCGTATGACCCCATATGCTGAACTGCAGTGTGCTTACCATGTAGGAGGCCCCCTTTTGGTCCTCGCCCCCTGGTTTAACCCCTGACTCAGGGGGCGTGCCTCCCATGAAGGAGTCCCCCAACCCAGTTCCTGTACTGTGTGGCCCCTGCCCACCTCTGTGGAATGAAACCCTGTTGAAAACTGATGATGTACAACTATTCAAACTGCAATGGGCCCTCCCTCTTCTCTCTGTCTCTGTCTCTCTCTGTCTTCCAAAAACAATAAAAAAGCTTTAAAAAAAAAAAAAAAGGAAAGGAATGAGTAGTGGACCACAAGTTAAAGCTAACCCTTTCATTTCTAGAGGAGATATATATATATATATAAATATATATATATATATAATGTAAGTAATGGTTTTGAAAATTACAATACTTATGTTTTTATATTGTGTGCATCTAAGTATATAAGTACAAGATATATGAAAATTCCGATTAGTGGCAAATACAGGTTTATGTACCAGTTTTTAAAAAAAGTGTAAAATGTTGTGTATGTACAAATAGAGAATAGTAAATATTAAAATGCTACATGTAAGAAAGAATGTAAAAAAAGATTTGAAAGAGGGGAATTTAATTTCTCCAGGAACAATTCATTGTTAATTGAACAATGAGCATTAACATAATTAGGCAATATCAGTTAATAGATTTATCCACAAGAAATCTTGAAGTAGGAGGTTTAGTATGATATAGACTTTGAAGGACACATATGATTTAGGCAGAGAGTAAATACATAGAAACAAAATAAACATATCTAAGCTGTTATGTATATATGTGGGAAATGTGTAATGGGAAGAGTATATAGTAAGGATCTAAACTTATTGGAAAGGGGAAGTTAGCATTAGAAGTTGAATAAAATTATAAAAGTAACTTGGCATTAAATCATGAAGGATCCTGATAAGGAAACTGAAGAATTAATTTTTGTTGTAATCAAAGGTAGAGATCAAATGTACTTTCATCAGCGGGAACTTAACATGACAGCATGGTATTTTATCAATATTAGTAAGGCATTATTTAATTTTTTTGGTAATAGGGTTTGTATAAATGGCCATGTAGACAGAAAATGCTGCTGATTATAACAGTTGTTAGGTAAGAAGAGCTGGATTTAGGGAATATATCCAGAGATATTAAGAAGGAAAAAATGTAGATATTTCAACTTTGGGCTTAACATAGAGCAAAAGGAAAGTTGGAGACAATGATGACTTCAAGTATTTATACTATGTCTGACAAGTTAAGTTTGTGAACTCATCATAGAAAAAGTGCTACTTACCTCATTGCTGAATATAACTATGGTCACCTTTGAAGTACTCCTCCTGGAAGCTAGGCTTAGATGCCAGCACCCTTCAAAGCAATTTTGGAACTCCTTTTCTGGAATAGCTATGAGCCATCTCCATGTTACCCTTGATGTCCTGAATGTCATCAAATTATCTTCCTTTTAATATTTCCTTTATCTTTGGGTAAAGAAAAAAGTTATTGGGGGCCGGATCAGGTGAGCAGGGGGGATGGAGGGAGAGGGAGGTGTACCAATATAGTTATTTGTTTACTGGCTAAAAACTTTCTCATAGAAAATGCTATATGAGCTGGTGCATTGTTGTGATGCAAGAGCCATGAGTGTTGGTGAAAAGTTCATGTCGTTTTCATCTAACATTTTCACAGAGCCTTTTTAGCACTTCCGAGTAAACTTTGTTTACTGTTCATCCAGTTGGTACAAATTCAAAATGAGCAATTCCTGTGATATCAAGAAAGCTTAATAACATCATTTTGACTCTTGGTTTGGACTGATGGAATGTTTTGGTTCTGGAGAATTGGCTGACTTCCATTGTGCACTTGGATGTTTTGTTTTAGGGTCGTATTGGTACAACCATGTTTCACCACCATGGATAACACAGGTCAAAAATCATTTTGCCAGCAAAAGGCCTTTGCAAACTTGGACAGTCATTTGCTTTTCTTGTGGGTAAGTTCCTTCAGGACCATTTTTGCACACACCTTTCTTCTCATGCAAGATTTTTGGTGAAGTCTTTCTGAACTGTTTCTCCATCGATGTTTACTTGGTCTACTATGCTTTTCACAGTCAGCCAATAATTTCGACATAAAATTCCTAGAATTCCACATATTGGAAAATTTGATGAATTTTTTCAATGTTTTCATCAGTTCTGATTGTTACTAGCAGCCCTGACCTCTCTCTCAGTGAGGTTTTCTCTCCCCTCAGAAAAATATTAAATATACTTTTACACCTCTACTTTATTCATGGCATTATCCCCATTTACTTTGACTAATATGTCCCTGATTTTACTACCACTCTTGGCAAGTTTAACAAGAAATTTAATGTTTGTTTTTTGCTCTAATTCATGCTCCAAAATTCTCGTTATGGCACACAAAAGCATATAACAATAATAAACACTACTCAGCAAGACATCACCACATGTCGACACAAACACAGCTGTTTAATGTGCATTTCTCACTTTATGATTTTTTGTTAATGATGCATTACTTGCTGGTTAGTTTATATTTATTTTAGACTATGAAAATGACATTAGACAAAAAGCTAATTCGAGTGATTTTCTCATTTGAGTTCAAAATGGGTCATAAAGCAGTGGAGCCAACTTGAAACATCAGCAACACAATTGGCCCAGGAACTGCTAATGAATGTACAATGCAGTGGTGGTTCAAGAAGTTTTACAAAGGAAATGAGAGCCTTGAAGATCAAGATTGTAGTGGCCAGCCATCAGAAGTTGACAATGACTAATTGAGAGCCGTCATTAAAGCTCATCCTCTTACAACTATATAAGAAATTGGCCAAGAACTCATTGTTGACCATTCTATAGTCATTTGGCATTTGAAACAAATTGGAAGGGTGAAAAAGCTCAATAAATGGGTGCCCCATGAGCTGACCAAAAATTCAAAAATTCATTTTTTGAAGTGTTGTGTTGTCTTATTCTGTATAACAACATGAACCACTACTCAATCGGATTGTGATGTGCTATGAAAAGAAGATTTTGTACAACTGACAAGGACCAACTCAGTAGTTGGACCTAGAAGAGTCTCCAGAGTTCATCCCAAAGCCAAATTTGCACCAAAAAAAGGTCATGGTCACTGTTTCCTGGTATGCTGCTGGTCTGACCTACTACAGCTTTCTGAATCCCAGTGAAACCATTACATCTGAGAGGTATGCTCAGCAAATTGATGAGATGTACTGAAAACTACAATGCCTGAAGCCAGCATTGGTCAACAGAAAAGGCCCAATTCTTCTCCACACAACACCTGACCACATGTCATACAACCAGTGCTTGAAAAGTTGTACTAATGGGGCTATGAAGATTTGCCTCATCTGCTATATTCACCTGACCTCTAGCCAACTGACTACCACTTCTTCAAGCACCTCTACAACTTTTTGCAAGGAAAATGCTTCCACAACCAGCAGGATGCAAGAAATGCTTTTCAAGCGTTCGCTGAATCCCAAAGCACAGATTTTTATGCAACAGGTACGAACAAACATTTCTCATTGGCTAAAATGTGTTTATTGTAATGGTTTTTATTTTGATTAATAAAGATGTATTTGGGCCTAGTTATAATGATTTAAAATTCACTGTCCAACTCCAATTACTTTTGCATCAAGTGAATGTTACTTGAAATCTCATTACGGCCCTTACTATTATTTCCTTCTTGAAACTGTTGATTCATTACTCTTTTTTAATCATTTCGTATAGAAGTGTCAGTCTGGTATTCATGATTTTATTATGGTGGAGGTCTACTTGGGAAACAAAAATGTTTAAAATGCTCAGCATCATTAGTAATTTAGAGAAATACAAATTAAAACCATGAGATACCACTACCAACATACAAAAATATCTAAAATTAAAAGTCTAAATGTATCAAATGTTGGAAAGGATATCAAAGAACTGAAATTCTCATACACTGTTAATACAAAAATAAAATGATACAAACCACTTTGAAAATCAGTTTGATAGTTTCTTAAAATGTTAAACATGTAGTTTGGCCATTCCACTTGAGGTATTTATCCACAAGAAAAGAAAACATGTGTCCATACAAACATTTGTACATGAATGTTCACAGCAGTGTTATTTTTAATAACCAAAAACTGGAAATAGTCCAAATCCATCAGTGGGAGAATGGATAAACAATTGTAGTAAATTCATAAATAGAGTAGTATTCTATTGTAAAAATAAATGACTATCTCAAAATAATTACATTGAGTATAGTATCAAAAGCATAGAGTGTTCATATTCTATAATTGCATTTATTAAAATTCTAGAAAATGCAAGCTAATCTGTACTGAGAGAACACAGATCTGTAGTTATTGGGATTTGAGAAGTCCTGGGTGGGGCTGGGACAAGAATTACAAAGTGGCATAAGAAAACTTTTTGGGTGATAGATATGTTCATTAAGTCAATTGCAATGATGATGTCATGGGTGTATACATATATCAAAACCTATCAAATTGAATGTTTTAAATACACATGGATTATTTTATGTCTCAATAAAGCTTTATATTTCAATAAAGCTTTAATTTTTTTTTTAATCATAGCTTACTATGGACTAGGCAGTATGTAGACAATGGGTATACAATGGTAAACAAAGGAGACATAACTCTTTATAAATGTTAATTTGCAATCCATTGGAGGTAAGAGATATATAATTACAAGTTTTGATTAATGACATAGTACTACTACACCCTTCTCACTTTCTGGTAGTCTTTCTTTCCTACAAAAATGCAGTAGCTTTCTAAGTATTTTTTTAAGACTACCCTGACATTTCATTCACTTCTAGGAAATGGGAGCTAACAGGTTTCACAGGAAGACATTTCTCCCCCTGCATAAACAATCATGTAAGGAGAAGCTTTCCCCAACTTGTACCTCTGCAACAAGTTTCATCAACATGTATCTTAGATCTTCAGGCTATGAGAGTCAAACCTGAAAATCAAACTTGACATTTTGAGATGAAGAAGAATAAAAAAGAAAGAACTCAGATTTTTAATAACATGTTTGAACTACTTCATCACATGGAAATTGCTCTGGTTCTGACTTCTTTATCTGTGAGATAATACCTATCTATATTATCTATGTCACTTTTAATATGGTATTTTGTTTCTTTGCAGCTGAAAACACTAATGAATCAGAGCCAAATGCAGGGAGTTTAGTAAAATAAAATGGATGAAAAATACAGATTTGAAAAATATAAGCAGCTAAATGATAGTCATTATATGTTATTCATTCAATGTCTATTTTACCATCCTTTTGTTTCCCTTCCTAACACAGAGTGTAGGTAGATAAAAATTGCATTTTCCAAATTTATTTAGATTCAGGTTTCTGGATCTGATTTAGATTTGGCTGATCCTGCAAACACACACACACACACACACACACACACACACACGCATGCACACACAAGGCACTGTGTACAATTTACTTTGTTGTTTCACCTGGCAAATGTGAGTACTGAGGCACTTGCTGTTTTATACAGCAGTTGTATCATAACATAGCTCAGTAACTGGCTTCAGGAGAGCGGAGAGACAGGGCATAAACACCAATTTCGCTGCTGCAGGTTGTAGTAGGTACAATGTGGTTCTGCAGACAAGAGCAAAAACAAATTTTTTTTTTCATCATAGTGGTGTCCTGAATGTCTATAGGTGTGCAGAGTGGTGGATTTTTATTTAAGTAGTTCTTGGTTGTGACCATATAAATGTGGTTCTAGGGCTTAGAAGTTTATGATCTTAAAAGAAACTTTCTTGGTATAATGGTTCCCTGGAATAATTTGGTTAGCTGTTCCTGAAACTCAACTAGCACCTCCTCTGTCAGCTCTCCTACTGATTTCTTAAAACTTAATATCCTACAATAATATCCAATTAATATATTTTAATACTCTTAAACAAATTTCCTCTTTCTTAAACTACCTAGAATGGAATTTTGTTCCATTTTACTCTGACAAATATCCAAAACATAATTAACTTATTAATTCACACATGCATTAAAAGTCTTCTCTGATTATGTTATTTTTCTCTAGGATCTAACAAATTGCTAGGTATGTGACAATTCATAACTTTATATTAATATCTAAATAAAACAAATTTATATATAATCTAATATATTTGTGTGAATAGTTTTCATTTAAAATATTCTCTTTTAGTAGAATATAAAAATGGCAACAAAAATGTATATTAAACATTTGTTCTGAAAATTCTGTGAGATCTATATGAAAAATATAGATTCCTTTTAATGACTTCTGCCATTTAAAGGTTCAAATGTATTTACATATTTCTTTGAAAATAGCAAACTGGTACAGAATTATGCATTGTTGAATGAAAGGTTCACATAATGTTAAAACAACTTTCGTATAGTGAATAAAGTCATGAATATATAGGCATAAGTATCTGAGCTGATCTCATTCTGTTTATCTACTGTTTCTAAATATATTTTTCTATTAATTTGTAGAATTTCTAAGCTCAAGCTTTCCTATTGACTATTTCTGATTTAGTTTAAAAGATATTTTTCAATTTAGTGTGGACAATTGTTGGAAAGAAAGGAAAAATCCATAAAGACAAAATTTAAAACTGAGAGCAACAAATGAACAAGATAAAGAAAAATTCATAGACATGGATAAAGGTTTAGTGGTTACCAGGGCTAAGGGAAGAGAGGATGAGGTAGAAGAGGGTAAAGGGAGTCAAATCTGTGGTGATAGACAACTGACTCTGGGTGGTGAACACAGTGCAATAGATAGATGATTGTTGTGGAGTTGTACATTTGACATCTATACAATTTTACTAACTAGTGTCACACCAACAAATTTAATACAAATTAAAAAAATAAGAAGACAAACTTTGAAATGTTATGCAGAGACAACCATCAGGAAGCAGGGCTGTCCTTACATTAAAAGCGGAGTCACTCTCAACCTAGTTTTACTTAAAGTTTTATGCATAGTCGTTAAGCACTTTATCTTTGTTCTCTAACTACATTGATTTAAATCCCAAAACTATCAATTACTAAACAGTAACCTGAGTAACTTAGTTCACTTATCTGAGGCTGAATTTCTCTACCTATTAATTATCTACGGTATTAATTTTTCTGCATTTGTGCACATTTATTAATAGTTAGAGTAGGGTAAACCCATAGGAGTTACATTAAAGAATAGATATTTAAATTATTGAGGAGCATTTTGGGGCCCCTTTATTCAGTACACCGCTCTCACAGGCCTATCAGTTGTTTCAATCAATAATTACATTATTATTCTATAAAAGTTATACAAAGAAGGTATGCATTTAAATTTCATTCAGGTGTTAAGTTATAACAAATGGAGTAACTAAACTGGTTAAGTATTTATGTCAAAGGATGAAATATCCACTTTTCAGATAACCATGACAATATGTTGCAAAAATAACATATTTGGAATGCAACTAAGGAAGGTGAAACTATATTATGATAAGTATGGGGTCATAAGAGAAATAGGATTTCAGAAAAGGAAAAAATGATAGGTCACTGTAAGAAAAAATGATTGATCACTTAAAAAAAAATCCACCTAATTCAAACTTCTTTTTTTAAAGATTTTTATTTTATTTTTCATGTTAAGAGAAGGTGAGGGAGACAGAGAGAGAGAGAGAAGGGAGAGGGCCCAGAGCAGTCTCCATAGTTATACATCACTAGTTGTAACATGGTTTCATTCCACACAGGTGGATGTGGGGCCTCCCATATGGGAAGTGAGAGTCTTCACTTCCATGCTATCTTGGCTGTTACCAGTTATGCCGCAGTTAAGCATATGGATTTGCATGGTCAGGGGCTGAGAACTGAACCCAGCCAGGACCTCTCATTTGCAAGGCAAGTGCTCAACCACTGAGCTATCCTGGTATCACTAATACAAACTTTTTAACAATGATAATAGAATTTTTGAATATCTAAACACAATTAACTGAAAATATATCAAGAAAATATGATTTCTGAGCACTCAGAAAACTAGATTAAATGGATAATTAGCAATTACTTATTCTTTGATATTTCAACTACAGTAAACTCTCAGTTAACCGGCAGCCATGGGGATTGGTAGCGGCCGGATAAACATAAGTAGATTCTTGCTTGAGTAGAACTCAAGCAACTGGCACCTTCAAGAAACTGGCAAAATTTCGAGCAACCGACAAAATAATTTGCCAGTTGCTTGAAAGTACCAGGTTGCTTGAGTTCCACTTAATGGAGAGTCTAGTGTATAAATGTTATGAACCATTGATCTGATAATTAATCAAATTTATAAGATGTTCTCCTTATCCAATCATATGTATATTTACACAAAAAGGTTGTAATAATTTCAGTTAGTCTTCTATTTGATGTTTTTGTGTTCTTTTTGCAAAACAATTTTCAATAAATTGCCAAGGAGCACTTAAGATATAATAACCATTACAGAAGCACTGACTATATTAATTTCTTATAAATTCAATTATTAATATATTATTCCAACAAGGTTTTTAGACAGTTAATTAAAAGTGTGTAACAAGGCAGCAAATTGCAAATTACTCTAGATAATCACCAAAATAAGACACATTAACAAAAAACACAAAAGAAAAAAGAAAATAACCTTGATTGTGGCAGCAAAACAAATATCCTTGTGCACTTAAAAAAATAATTTGTTTCTCATATGGTTGGGCACAGTTACAGTGTGGATTTCACCATAAATAGTGCACTGCTATTACTATAAATGCATTATCTTCTGATAGTATAGTCAGTAACTAATGTCTCCACATGAATAGAATGTGTTAGAACAATGACTTAATTACTTTGCACCTCTGTGTACACTTTCTCTATATGTTTAATCATAATTTTCAAATATCAGTTTCAATATCACACTGATTTATTTCTTGAAACAAAATATTTGTAATATATCTGTCTTCTGGGAGTTACTGTCAAATTATATTTTTGAAAGCTGTAAGTATGCCCTGAAGATAAAAATTACTATAAATAAACACTTGCAGGGGAAGCCGGGATGGCTCAGTGAGTTAAGCGCTCACTTTGCAGCGCCAGGGACCGAGGATCGAATTCCGGCCCGGCCCGTGCGGACCCATATGCTGAACTGGGAAGCTCCCCCAGTTCAGTTCTCTCTCTGTCTCTGTATCTCTCTCTCTCTCTCTCTCGCTCTCTGTCAAAAACAATAAAAAAATAAAAATAAAAAAGACTTTAATAAACAGTTGCAGAAATTTATATTTTTTGGTTGATTTAGAACATATTTATTATGGTTATTAACAAAAAAGTATGATTTGATTCCTTATTGACAGTAACAAGTTAGAATTAGAAAACACCTTAAAATTTGTGCACATAATTATTGAGTGAACAAAAAGAACTTCATTTTATAGAGGGGATGTGCAGTATTTTGTTTGTTTGTTTTTTCTGTTTTGTTTCATTTTGTTTTTCTTTTTATTGAATATCAGTTATACCTCAGTAAAGGTTTTAAAAAATACAGGATTATTCCAATGGTAAAAAAACAATAAGTCTATAGACATAGCTAGCACTAAAACAGGTTTTCTTTTTCATTTAACTTTTTCCAATATAATTTATAGTTTTAAATTAGATAGTCCACATGATTAGTAGCAGAAGATAATAAAACCTGCATAGGTTCAAAATGTAATGTTAGAATCGCTTTATAAAAAAATTAAGTCAAGAACATTATCATCTTTCCACTAAAGATAATTTGATGAGTTTCTAGAGTCCCATTTCTATCAGTATAAGCGGGTCCATTATGCTAATAATCAAAAGCTGTTTTTAGTTTCTTTGAAATAATCAAATAGACTTTAAAGACCGAGTTAAACATTTTTTTTTATTATAAGTATATGCAAAAACTTACTACTTGTAAGGGGTGATTATCCATATTGTAGAAAATTTATTTGTGTGTGTGTGTGTGTATTTATTCAACAGGAAAATATCTAAAGTAACTTTTTTTCAACAGCACACACATACATACACAAAAATATACATTATTTTAAGAGAAAATACTTAAAGTGTAAATTGAGTCATACCAACATATGATATAAATTGTGTGGGTCTAGAATATAGCTACAAATTGCAAAATTTTTATTTTATTTTTTCTGGAAAAACATAACAACTATTTTTGAATTTAAGAACTACAATTATAAAAATTGTATTTGTTTATTAGAACATGGTACAAAGACAGTGATCTTTGAATGATATCCATTAGCTGAACTTGCTGTTAAAATGAACCAGAAAGAAAACACCACAAATATAGAGGCCATGATACTTTTTAGAGATAGCTAATATATGTGGATAAAGGTGAATGCCAGAGCATTATGATATGGAGGACATTGGAAGTAAGGACATTTCTTCTTTGAAAAACTACAAGATTTTTTTTTTTCATTATCTTAATGTCTTATAATTCCAACAATACAGGAGAATACAAAAAAATTACTTCAGATTCATTTATTTGTTCCATTCTTCACTCATGGAAGTAGTAACTGGTGATAAAAGGATAAAAAGCATAGTTCTTTTCCTGAGATTGTTCAAGAGGGATAAGTAAAGGAGGGATTTATAGACAGTGCGATGTGCTCCCAGAACTAAGAGACCCCACAGGAATGTCACCAAACCACACACTGCTAAAATATTGTTTGAACTCTTCATAGCAATATTTCAAGGAAGCTATTATGATTCCCACTTTATAGAGGTAACTGCTCACAAAGGCTAAGTTTCCTGATTTACCTGAGATCATGAGTGGTAAAGCTTGACTTCCATGCCTAGTATGACATGGTTCATGTTATCCTATGTATTTGGTTTAATCCCACTTACACTTTGAGAATTATCAGCTTGTGAAGTCAAGTTAGAAATATTTTTACTTATTAACATTTTTAAATAGTATTTTCTGATTATGAATATTTAAAAATGTTTCCTCTCATAGATATTGGTTATCATTTAATGTAATATATAGGAAACAGGAGATAATATTATAAGTGCCATTAAAATAAAATTCTATGAAAACTCATTATAGTTACTGACAGTGGAAGACTGTTTCATGAAGCCTTTTCTTTTTCTTTTCTTCTTAGAAGATTTATTTTATTGCTTTTGACGGAGAGAGAAAGAGAAAGACAGAGAGAATGGGCAGGGCCCAGAGCAGTCTCCGTAGTTGTACATCATCAGTTTTTGACATGGTTTTGTTCTACACAGTTGGGCAGGGAGCCATGCAGGGAAGGAACCAGGCCGGATGCCTCCTGCATGGGATGCCTCCTGCATGGGATGCACGCCCCAGCAAACTGTGGGCCGAACTGGGGGTTTCCCACATAGGAAGAACACCCCAGTTCATCATATGGGTCCCCATAGGCTGGAGCAGGTACTCCATCCTCAAACCCTGGGGCTGCAAGTGAGTGCTTAACCCACTAAGCCATCTCAGCCTCCCCCATGAAGCCTTTTCTTAACTACTACCCCCGTTATCTTTATCTTACATTATCAAAATAAAATAAAAATGGCTCTTAGTCATTCGATAGACTTATCTAAGTGCTCAATTGTGAAGCATTACATTGACTATGTAATGTGGACTATTCTTGATTCACTGCAGGGTATATGATGATATGCCTACACAAAAATCATAGAATTTTATATTATTATTCATAAAACACACAAGGAAATAGCACAAGAGGGTGAGAACTAATCAAAGAAATTAAAAAGTGTTCTGCTTCTGGGAATATCGAGTAGACATACTTTTTCTTCTTTCTACTAAATACAACTAGAAGGCCTGAATGTTGCACATAAAACAAATATAAGAAAATTCGTAAAGGTGTAAGAAACAAGGCCAACTGGTAGAAAACATCAGGACCAAAAGAAGAACACACTTATGCGTTCCTAGACTTTTGCCTTAGATTAATATACCCAACATTGATGATGTAGAATTTGGCAACCTAGTGTTACCAATAGGCACAACAAAAATAAACCTACTAAAGGCTTACTCTCTCTACTCAAAAGGTTTAAAAAAAAAAAAAAAGGGTAGTCTTTGAAGGCAAAAAAGCTTTTAGAAACTATTTACTGTACAGCAGCCAAATATGACAGTAAAAACTATGGCCCCACTTACATCTATGACAGCAAAATATAAATGGGGTGTCAAGATTTCTAACCTTGTCATGCCATACCACAGTAACTTAGACTATGCTAAAGTGGTATTGCAGGACACATGAGGAGCCAGAACTTGCATCCCTCTAAGTGGTAATAAAATCTACCTGTTGTGACAATGGATATCATGTAAGAGCCTGGGCTTGCCCTCCACCAGTAATAATTAGGGATGCACGTGCTGACTCTCATGTTTTCTTTTCACCTCTGCTTGCTGGGATGATATCAGAGGAAGCCTGATAGAGAGTGAGAATTTTTACCACTAGCCAGTAGAAAAAAGACCATGTCTTATAGTGTTAATGGAGGCCACTGAGGCAGCCATAATGAGGTTAAATCCCTGGAAGCCTAAAGGGAGGTAGAACTCTCTCCTCCATCTAGGAATAATGGAGAAACTTTCCACTCATGTGTCAATGGAGGCTAAGTGGAGAATTTGGGCTTTTATTTCCTCCTAGGCATGACCAGGAGTCCTTTCCACCCCAGTCCAGAACAATGTCAGGAAAAGCCAGCAAGTACAGAAGGTTTAAATTAGATCCAGACTATCATAACATCATGCCCTAAATCTTCAAGTTTCACACAAAAGAAACTCATCATAACAAAAACAGGATGATCCCCAGTTCAATGAAAAAAAAAAAGCAATCAAAAAACTCAATAAATTTTAATACCGAGGTGAGCGAGATGTTAGAATTATCTGACAAAGATTTTTAAAGAAACTTCAAAAAGTGATTCAAGGAGCAACTACAAAAATATTTGTTGAAGCAAATTCAATTTTATGAAAAATTTCATTAATAATATTGGAATTTCCTATACATGTAAATATGTAAAATAATGTATGTATGAAAATAATCTGATTATTGGTTATAATAGAAAATGTTGCAAAAACTAACATTTCTTTGAAAAAATCTTTACTAAACTTCCTTAGCAAACTTGATATAAAACGAGGCAGTTTTATTTGAATTAATAGGAACTCATTTACCAAATAAGTAAATAAGTAAGATGCAGGAAATTGTATAAAATACAAAGTAAATATATTTTTTTGAGATATAATAATTTAAATATAATTCTAAAAAAGTATATAGAGATAGTTATTTTAAAATTATCTGTATATGCAGATGCCTATGGTATCACAATATTTCTAGATGGAGGTGTGAGAAGCTGACTGCAGCAACTGCAGGAGGGCAGGGGTAGAGGTGTGTGTAAGACACAGGGAATTTATAGATCAAGCTTGTCCAACCCTTGGCTTTTGGGCCACACGAGGCCCAGGACAGCTTTGAATTGAACCCAACACAAATTTGTAAGCTTTCTTAAAACAATATGAGATTTTTTTGTAAATTTGTTTTTTTGTTTTTAGCTCATCAGCTATTGTTAATGTTAGTGTATTTTATGTGTGGCCCAAGACACTTGTTCTTCCGTGTGGCCCTCAGAAGCCAAAAGACTGAAGACTCCTGTTATAGATCCATGACCTGTTCTCAAATTCCTGCAATTCTTTGTTTGAGTTTGACTGATAAGGGCCATTGGCCTGGTCATTTTGTACTAATGTCCACTGATCTACCTTTGGATAACAGTTGCACCTTCTGCTTTTGTTCATAGGTGCTGCTTAGCCTCTAACATCTTTAGCTTTGATTTTCATTTTTCTAGGCCTCTTCCAGTCCTCTTCTTCCTATTAGGCAAACATTTCATTTCCATAAGACATTACTAAAATCCTTGCCAATATCTATATGCTGGACAAGGCACTGTGCACACACAATTTCTTCTCCTATGCCCTAGGAAGCAGGATTCCCCAAATACAACAGGACTACTCTATAACTCCTGTTTCCTGGAGTTGGACCCCAATTGTGGGGAAATCCAAACTATCTTAATCTCTTCTTCTCTCTCTCATTCTGACATATCTACCTGGTATCAACTGCATAGGTCTTGGAAAGGTTTCTTTCTTACTGGCTGAGGCTAGCCCTTACTCATTTATTAGGCAGGGTTCTCCAGAGAAACAGAATCAACAGGATGTGTATATATATAGAGAGAGAAAAATTTATTTTAAAGAATTGGCTTACAAAATTGGAGAGATGTAATTTCAAATTCTGCAGGGTAAGCAGATGAGTTTTAGACCCAGGGAAGAGTTCAAGTCCAAAGTCAAAAGCATTTTTTTTGGCAGAATTTCTTTTTGCTAAGGGGGATTTCAGGATTTGTTTCCTTAAAGCCTTCCCTGGATTAAGTACGCCCACCTCCCCACCTCCACTC
>PVKE010022223.1:0-25762 GCA_004027555.1 Craseonycteris thonglongyai
TGGGAAGGCAACACTGTTAATCTGGTCTCTAATAGCAGGATTTTATGCCTTTTATATGCCAGAGCATCAGGCATCTCTCGTTCAGGCTGCAGCTTTGAAGCCTGCATATCATTGTTTCAGTTTAAAGCAGTTTTCTTTCAGTCCCGTGAGACTCCAAATTATAGGCAGAAAGAACATCTATTAGAGGGCATCTCAGCTTGCAGACTAGTTAACTCTGGGCTGAGTTAATTTCTTTCACAGTTAAGAAGCACCAAAATACAATAGAGAGACTACTTAGATTTATCCAGAATCTACCAATTTATATGGGTGCCTGTTAACTGAGAGTCTACTGTATATTATGTGTTTCTGTTTCTACTATGTGATTTAGTGAATCTCCACTTCTTGTGGCTGCACATCCCTTGTAGCTAGAGAGGGTCATGAAAATACTTATATTGGTAGTGAAGATATTTAGGTCATTTTTTCTGGCCAAGATTCTGCACTACTATTCAGGATGTTCTAGGCCAGGAAGGTCAGAGAGCAGATCAATTACTTCTGCTGATGGTTCCCTGAATCTGGGAAAGGGAACCTGCAGTCCACTGACTGGTCATGAGGATACTTCAGTAACAATGCCCTGGATATTTCTGAATTACTTTGACACACAGCAAATACCACAGAACAATGCAAAGGTGGAATTGTGGTTATGCCACTAGCCAGAAGGCAAAGCGCCTCTTACTCCTCCAATGTCACAGTGCTCAGACGTATCTCAGGATTCCAGTGAGGCTGCTATGCAGACAGATACCAGGCTCCGGGAGTAGAGAGAAAGAGCTGTTGCAGCATTTTGCAGTCTCCCAGGGTCAATAATAGAAGCCTACAAATGATCTATGAGAGTAACGGGCCCTTAAATAAGACAATTCAGGGACTGAACAATGATGGAGAGCCATACAGAGGTAGAATAAAGACCACCACAATGGTTCCCTGAGCCATGATAGTCAAAGTTATTACCAGTTGCTAAACTCTCTACAGTGCCATGTATTGCTACATCTCAATATGTATAGTAAGTTTCTTATAATTTTTACTGAAATGTGAATTCAATAATCCTGACAATTCTTTTTGTCTTCATAAAATCCTGAAGTTAGAGATACTTCCTCTGATATGATTATATTGTATAACTAAATGCATGGACAATTTATACAGGTAAGACCCTGATCTCCAGTGAAGGCAAAACCAGATGGTCAGCACTCTGAAATATTTCTGTCTGGGTGTGTTACATATTTTACATCTCTAGTTAGGAAGATACAACTCCAAAATGCTCGCACAGTTGATGATATAAAAATTTTATAAACAGGAGGCAACACAAGATTTTAAAGTTTATTCTATTATAGTGCTTTCAGAAGTTATCTCAGAAAGCAAATGAATGAAGAGAGACCTTGTGATTCATTTAATAAAACAGTAGAGTTGATGAAAATAATTCTAAAATGATGAACTCTTCAGAAAGTGTATCTCCAAAGCCAGGAATCAGTAGAAACAAATGTTTAGTGACATTGAGTTACCAGTGAGTATCAGTAAAGGACTGAAGACTGATTTGAAATACTGCCATTATTTTCAGAAATCCCATTGGTTGATGATGGAAACTACTAATATGAAACTGAACGTTTGGGATAATGAATACTACATAATGGATAGGGAGACTATTGCAAGGAAAGCTGTTAGAACAAAAGAAATTAAACAGTATTGAGTCCCCGTGCTGAGATTGTTGTACCTGGGGAAAAAATATATTAATATCACCCCAGACTGAGAAGAATTCATTGTCACAGATACTGACTTGTTTTAACTTTCAAAAGTTGATTTTTTTTTCACGCTGGGGTAGATTTTAATCAGGTTTCCTGGGGCTGTAAAGCAAAACAAACAAATGAACAAGGGCAACACATTCTGCCTTTGACTAGTCTCATCAGGTACTCTTGATATTATTTTATAATTATCAGCATTAATTCTAGCATGTCTTATTAGATGGAGCTAATATTTGCTGTAATGAATTTGTATATACATAACTCTTGTTTACGCCACACTCTTGCTTTTATTGTCTTGAGCCGTGGGGAGTGGGCTTTATTTCTTGGGTCAGCACCAACTGATTGGAGTGGGTTGATGGTGCTGTGTTGAGAAATATTCTGAGGCTGCTTTAGGGTTAAGGGGGAAAGGAGAAGAGTGTGATTAATTTGTGAGGTCTGTTATGAGTTTGGAGAGAGTGGTGGAAGAGCCGGTACCATGTTTTTACCATTCTTAGAATTTTCCAAGTTCTCAGCCAGAAAGGCAGAAATGATCTTCAGTGGATCCTTCAGTAATCTGACAATGCAATAGCTGTTGAATTATATACACACTTCCTCATAGAATAATTGAGCGTATAACCCACTTAGAGAAACATTTTTAAACTACTTAGAGAAACATTTCTCCATCCAACATCTTTGGAACTTAAATCCTAAGCACCAAGTCCATAATAATGCCCTGTGAGAACCGCAGAAAGACTTTTTAATAAAATTGATTCTGTGTGTTCAGGTACTCCGCCACCCCCCACACCCCCCCTTTTTTCATTGAAGGGTAACATATTTAAAAAGAGAAAATTAAAACCTTTCAGGTACTAAAACACAGAGTAAACATCTCACAGACAATATCTGAATCTGAAACACCAAGTAGTGGTGGTGCTGGTGCCACAGGCTGACTGGAATCAGGCCTGAATGTGTGCTTGGTGGCTGGAAGTTTGGTTCCACAGGGCTGATGGTATTAAAATTGCTCCTTACAATTGTCAGGCTGAGCATTTGAAACCAGGACTCTCCCTGGTGGTGAAACAGGAAAATTGATGTGTGTCCGGGCCCTTAGAGGTTCTTTGTGTCGGGCACTCGAGTAAAGCTCTCTAAATGAGAGGGTCACCTGAAAGTGGAATGCCCACTGAGAGAAGGAAAGCTCTCGAAATGAGAGGGGCCATCCGAAAATGAAATGCCCGAGTTAAGACTATAAGCTACTGTTTTTATCCTGTGGAAGGGGGAAGGGGGCCAGGCATTACCGGCCTTGGTATCCTTTGTCTTATTATTATTATTTTTTTAGCATCCAGTACCTTTCTCCACAGGGCCATGGTTACATTTTATTCCTTAGGGATGGGTGTCAGAAGCCCAAGGCTTATATTTGCATTTCTTGGGTATGGGCATCATGGCTCCTGAGGCCTTCCTGACTGAGTTTTGCTAACTATCTTACTATCCTGTCTCAGTGGGACTTGTACTTCTTGTTAAAGGAAGCTGGAAACCCCCCCATTGCTGACCAATGCCTGGAAAGTGACTTAGACCCAGACTCTTCACCAAGAAGCAAAGCTAGCTGCTCTCTGGATGGATATCTGCCATATTCCTAAGACCACGCTACATCATAACTCTTATTCATTAATACTCCTAATTCTGATTTGGAGGTAAAGTTACCGTAAAATCTCTAGACAGGAAGGGATAGAGGAGAGGAAGAAAAAGAAAGAAAAACAAATTCAACACAAAATTAAGCGTGCAAACAACATCTCAAAGAAACAAGTGAAAAAGACAGCCAGTACAGTCCATAACAGGTTGAAATTAAAATAATGAAGCAGCATTAAAAACCAGCTTTCTTTTCCCTGAGGCATACTTCCTGGGCCAGGTGTTAAGCAAAGAGACAAACAAAAAGCCTGGGAAAGCCGGGATGGCTCAGCGGGTTAAGCACTTGCTTTGAAGCCCCAAGGACCGAGGATCGAATCGCGGACCCACATGCTGAACTGGGGAGTGCCCCCGTTCAGTTCTTGCCGGGACCTATGTGGGAGACTCCCGGCCCTGCCAGTTCCTGCCCTGCACAGCCCTGTGCCCACCTGTGGAGTGAAACTATATGGAAAACTAATGTCAACTATGGAGATTGCTCTGGGCCCTCCCCCTTCTCTCTGTCTCTCTCTGTCTCTGTTTCTCTTTGTCAAAAATCAATAAAATAAATCTTAAAAACAACAACAACAACAACAAAAAACAACAAAAAGCCCTCTTCAGTATCTAGAAATTTAGAAGTCTCTGGCAGTTCATTTTTTTCAGAGCATTATGCTCACATCTACCTAAGGAAGAAAGCAACTGGTTTTTACTGGGAGCATTGCTTTGTTCAAATTATAAGGATCAATTTAGTAATAAATGTCTCATTATCCAAAATAACACTTTCCCTTCCTTTGTATGGTCTTTTAACTTAGAAAACATTTTTCATAGCAAAACAACAACAACAAAATAAAAACAAAAACTTAGAATTCATTTATATAACTCTTTAAAAGTGTGTGGAATATCACACATGTATAAATGAAGACACCAACTCCCAAGAGATCCAAACTTCAATTTGAGAAATCTTATTCTAAGGTGATTGTTTTTATAAATTTCATGTCTCTTTACTTTGAAAATTGTCTTAACGTTTTAATATTTTATAGCTTCATAGCATGGCGAGGGAAACAGTGTGTTATTATAACTCCTGGAGGAGTTGGGATACATTTGTTTGAAAGAGTAGAGCAGGAGTGTCCAACCTTTTGGATTCCCTGGGCCACACTGGAAAAAGAAGAATTGTCTTGGGCCACATATAAAATACACTACCACTACCACTAACTGATGAGCTAAAAAAAGCAAAATCTTATAATGTTTTAAGAAAGTTTACAAATTTGTGTTGGGCTGCGTTCAAAGCTGTCCTGGGCCGCATGCGTCCTGCAGGCTGCAGGTTGGACAAGCTTGGGATAGAGTAAATATAATCATATAATTCTATATTTGAAAATAAAATGTTATAATTTCTATTTGGAAAATGAAAAGAGTGCCTATTGCTTTTGTAACATAAGCTCTGAAAGGGATATTTGACAAAGTTTTTGGGGTGGGATGTGGCTGAAAACAGCTGAGAAATACCCATGTAATGGGAGCCATGGGGCTATGAAATCAGATCTAAATTCTAGCTCCCCAGCATAGTAGCTATGTGCCTGAGGCAAATTGCTTAATTTCTGAGCCTCAGTTTCCCCAGTGGCAAAATTGAGCATAATAATTACTTTATAGACTTGATGAGAGGCCTCACCAAGAAATATATAGATATTCCAGAACAGTGTCTGGTCCATGGAAAGTACTCAAAATTAATTTTCTTTCCCTTTCTTAAAAATATTTATTCTTCCATTCAAATAACTGTTGAGTTGCTTTGAGTTGTCATGTCTGGTTTGCTGCCCATCTGACGTGAAGTCAGGCGCATAGAGACTGATTAAAATAAAGGTGATTTTGAAAGAAGGGAGGCATTGCAACACTTTCTTTTTGGCTTGAGAATTGGGAGAGGGAAGTGTTTCATTTTGCCTGGTTTGGATTGGGATGGTTTCTCTCCCTGCCAATTCCTCAGTGTGCGGAATGGAAATGCCAAGTGCTGGGCTGGAACTCAGTGGTGAGAGACCAGTAAATGACAGCTTTCGGGAAGAGCTTCCCTCTATAGCCCACTGAGAGGCAAGTGAGCACACGTCTGTCTTCGCTCAGTGTTGGGAAAGACACCCTCAAAGTCTGAGACTGGGACTGCGCCAGCCCACAATCCCCTGCTCTTGTGATAGCTTTAACGGATAATGATATTTAAAGGCCCTCCTTGTCAGAAGTGGAATATTTAGAAGTTCCCAGGACAAAGCTGGTTCTTCATCACAAAGAACTGACTTTAGCCGTGGACAGGGGCGTTGGTTTTCTCTATGGAGCTATTCGCTGGGTGACTGAGAGGCTCCTTTACTTGAGTATAATACACTTTCAGAAATTCCTCTTTCAGACGTTCACTTCCCTTCTGTTAAAAATGATGGAATGGGAACTGTAGATTGGGTCTCTGAATACCTGCTTCCGACTTCCTTGTGAGCCTTGTGTATTGCACAGACTGGAAAGCTGTATGCTTTCTTTCCTAGACCTCCTTGCGGGAGAAATTTAGGTATGATCTGTGTTCCACCAATTGTTTGCACTTAAATTCAGAAACCAGTTTGGAAGGGAGAGTGGTGGTGTGGAAAGAGGCATCTCTTTTGCTCATGCGGGCCCAGCAGTGTGGCGTTGCTCCAGGGCCAACCATTCTAAGGGACCTCTGGATCCCTCATCACAGCGTGTACAGTGTGACCCGCTGGGAGCCACCAGCTGGAACAGTAAATTCCTAGTTCCAGAGTCCTGCCTGTGGCAGAGGTAGAAGTTCCTCCGGGGGGGCCAGATTTGTGGTGATGTTTGAGAGGTCAGGCCCAGCTTAGACCCGCTCCTTTAGGCCTCCGCTAAGTTTGCACGCACCCAATCACCTGTATTAAAGTTCTTTCTCCTCAACATGGCCATGTGATTTTCATTACTTGCCACAGAATCCAGCAGTTGTAGTTCAAAAACCTTTCAACCCTTTGGCTCCCTAGATTTCACCCTTCACAATTGCTGTGATCTGTGCAGGGGAATGGTAGGAATTTTTATGGGGTGAAGCGAGAGAAGCTGGGTGACATAGTGAGGAGGATGTGAGCTGTGGAGCCAGAATGCCTGGTTTTCACCACAGGTCTGCCATTTACTAGCTGTGGCATTCACAGAGTAAATTTCCTTTTCTCTGTGCTTTAGTTCTTATAAAATGGGAATGATACTAAACACCGTTCAGGGGTGCTCTGAAAATGAAACAATATAGAAATATATGAAAAGCATCTTCTATGTAGCAGGTACTAAAAAAGTAGAAGATATATTTATAAATAAATACTTGTGTGGATATATAAGGTGAAGATAAGAAAGACTGCCAATATGAGCATGTGTGTGTGTGTGATAGAAATGGTAAGGGGGAAAATGGATACTTAGAGAAGGCATCAGGAAAGGAATGAAATATTTTGAAAGGGCTATTGAGAGGCCATTGAAATCCAACCACGTTTCTTTGCAGAGGGTCACAAACCATTTTCTTACACACAGAAATGCTTTCTAACACCTTAGATATAATTAAGTTGCATTCATATAGCTGCAAGTATTGAAACTATTCAAATCATGATTCCAATCTTAACTTGCTCTGTGACCACAGGTGAGTTACTGAACTTCCCTGTGCTGCAGTTTAATCATAAGGAAAATGGAGATGAAAATAAAACCTATGTCATTGAATTTTTTTGAAATTTAAATGAATTAAGACATGTAAATTATTTAGAAAGGTGCCTGGCACATAGCAAATACTCAACAAAATTTCTCTTTTTTTTATTGATTAATTATAATGTATTATCTTGGAGTCAGTGTGCATATGTATTTGCAGATGCATAACTTTTTATATATGTGCTTATGGTACATACATGTGTATGCATATACAGGCTTATTGTGAATGTATATGTTTTAACATATGTGTACGTATGCACATGTGTAGGTGTATATATATGAGGTATGTATGCTTATGTATGTATGATGGTCGTCCAGAAAGTATCCAGCCATGTAATATTAAAAATAGGAGCATTATGGCTGGATTTTTTCTGGACAGCCCTTGTGTATATGCTAGGTATATATATTTGCATGTCCTGTATGATGCAAGTGCTCATATTTGCAAGTAGGCATTAGTGTTTATGTGTGGGTCTATTTGTTATAGGTACTTGTGTCTATATGCACTTGGTACGTGTGTATATGCCTTACATCTACGGATATGTGTATGTATATATGTTGGTTATGTCCATACATATGTTCACATGTGTATGCAAAGGAGTTGCTGTGTATGGTTGTCTAGGATGTACAGTATATAACCTAGAGAATGCTATTTACATCCCATCTCTACATGAACATATTATACCTTAATGAGGGGGCCCTTGTGTGTCCCATAGAAGTAGGAGACACAGTAAAGGCTCCACTAGAGGGTGCCATTTCCTCTTTTCATGTTGAAATGAAAGTGCTCTGTTTTCTCTCCCCTTCCCCACCCAACTGGAAAGAAAGAAAAAGAAAAAGATAGAACTATGTTGTGCAATATTCATTTGCTTAAACTATTTTATGCTTGGGTTGCTTTAGTGGGTTTTACGTTTATTGTTTGTCATTGTTGGAATCCAGCACAGCTGGTTTGGCAATCTAGGGAACATTACCTCTTCGGAGAGTACTCCCCAGCCCGAAAGGAACCGTGGGCTAAACCATTCCAGAAATCTTGGCAAGAGCATTTCCTGGTGCTTTAGGAGAGTTATGGGCCTCAGGATGTAGGGCCTAATGTCACCCAGAACTCTACTTCTCATTTGCCAAATTCAGTGTTCATAAAACCACAGGATTGTAGACCTGGCTGCCACTTTGCACAGACATTTAGGGCTTCTCAACCATTTATCTGCTTCCAAGTCCACACTCATCATGGGTATGGACTCCTATCAGTAACAGCTCTCCTAGTTGAGAACCACTGATTTAGAGCAGCAACGTTTTAAATGAATGAGTGCCCCCAGGCTTAGAGAAAGGAATTTTCCCTAAGTCAGTCGGCCAGCTGGGAACAGAGCTAGACCTAGAGTCTAGAGATCTTAGATGGTAGTTGAACCTTCACATTGGTATTTGTTTTTATTTCTGGCTTGATCACCATTAAGTTTATAGGTATGAATTCTAGTCTGATTCTTTGGGAAGCATTTTCTCAAGGGCTGGCAGGATAGACATCAAAGGGTTAAAGTACAGATAGGTACTTGTATTATAAGTTCTCTATGCAATAGATAATATGACTGTGCAGACCCCAGAGGAGTAGGCTGGATTTTCCCAGCCCTCACATCTCCCCTATCCTGCTATCTTCCTAGCTGTGGAGAGAATTCTTGCAGTTGAGAACTGACACAAAAGAGAAGCCTCTATTAAAAGCAAAACAAAACAAAACAAAATGACATGCCTTGAATGGGGTTTAAATGGTCCCTGTATAACCTCTCTCAGATATTAATAATTTACTCTAAAGACACTTAAAAATATATGGGGAATATATCTGATATAACCTGTTGCCAGAAGTTGAGATAAATTTCCATAAATGACATGGCTGAAGAGCTGGGTTGAAAAACACAATCTGTGCTTAGAAATGAACTAAGATTGCCTTCCAAATAGTTATTAGAATGTACCCTTGTGCCCATTCCATGGGGACCTGTATGTGCAATACAAGATTTTTAAGAAAATTTTATTATTTTATTTTTTATTGTTTTTTGACAGAGAGAGACAGAGAGAAGGGGGAGGGCCCAGAGCAGTCTCCACAGTTGACATTAGTTTTCCATATAGTTTCACTCCACAGGTGGGCACAGGGCTGCGCAGGGCAGGAACTGGGCCGGGAGCCTCCCGCATAGGCCCTGGCAAGAACTGAACTGAGGGTATACCCCAGTTCATCATATGGGTTCACATGGGCCAGGCCTGGGATTTGATCCTTGGGCTCCGGGGCTGCAAAGCAAGTGCTGAACCCGCTGAGCCATCCCAGTTTCCCTGCGATACGAGATTTGTATCAAATAGAACACTGCATATCCATCTCTATTACTGTGTGGCTGATGTGTTCATAATTTAACATTACCTCAATATAATCTCCTCTCTCACTTTTATGGTAACACCTTCAGTCAGAGACTGGGACTCTGGTGGGCAGGGAGTGGTGATGGAGGGGCTGAGGAGACTTGCGGGGTCCATGAGTCTCCTTGGTGCTGACACCACGAGTAACGATCTGAAGGAAGGCGCAGAGAGGTTTTTATTTACTTCATCTGTTCCTCACACCGGAGAAGTGGCAGTCAGACATGGAGGAGCATACCTGCTCATGAGGAGAGTCCATCCAGACCGGAAACTGCTTGGAAATGTGCACAGCAATCTATGGATTTGAGAAGGGATCAGGACTAAATGGAATCAAAAGTTGGATCAAGGACAATCTAAACTTCTTGTCTCTTGGCAAAGGCGGGCCTGGACAGATAGCTCTTCATTTGAGTTTTAATAAAAATAAAATAAAATAAGCAACAAGAATATGTTTCCTATGAGACAGAACTTTCGGCAAAATAAGTGAGAAGATACATCATCCTGAAAGTTCAGAGGAAGAGCAGACTTATTGAAATTATTTACTGTAGAAACCCAAGGGAAAATTTTAATAACTATTTAGCTGCCTCAACAAAAGACTAGAAGACATGGTATCTATGAAACAAAAGCGGAAAACTAGAGGGAGCAACTAGAAGGAACAACCAGAGATGTAATCAGAGCAACTGGTGTAATAAGAAGGATGGAAAAATTAAACATGAAGTAGAATTTCAGTTCTCATCAGAGGCAGTTATCAGAGTGGATATCACTGATCATAAAATCAGTGATGTAGAAGGCAAACAGTAGTTCTTTCAGAATCCAGAGGGGAAAGACAAAGATAATAAAGATGAAAGACAAGCTGATATTCTATACATATGTATATGAGATGATATATACCTCTACTTCCATACATATGTGTACATATCTGTGTATATACATGTGTTTATATACAAATGTATGTATGTATACATATATTAATATATTTATTTATATAACGGAGAATAGAGAACCAACTCAATCATGTTCCTGAGGATGTTCCAGAACATTCCAAATAGAAGCAATAACTAACAGTATGTTTAAAGAGAACTTTCCTGAGTTCAAAAAGATTAAAACAGGCTGACTGAAATCTCTCTCTATTGTCAGCAAAATCACTGAACAGCAACTTGACTCAGAGTCAAATTTTGAATTGCAAGATACAGGAATACAGCTTGCATATGTCCAAAAAGGAAAAAAAGACAGGCTGCACAAAACAGCATGAATCAACAAGGCCTCTAACTTCTCTGCTATAATAAGTCTCAGCAAACAATGGATCCCTAGTGTCCAGAACCTTCAGGAAAGTCAGCCACTCTGATTATGTCCTTTCTCTTTATCAAAAGGCACTCATTCCTCCCTACCTTGTTCTATAGTTCTTCATCTACATGGCTGCTGTCCTAAAGCAGAATCTGAGTCTCAGACCTCATAGTTTGTACTGGGACCCAGCACAGGACCATACATGGTAAGCTCTCTAGAGATGTTTGTTTGGATGGAAAAAGAATAATTAATTGCTTTGTGTCAGGTGCAAAGCCCTCTGATTTGTACACCTGTGGCAAGTGGCAGGGCTATACATGTTCAGTAGGTCTGAAATGTCTGTGGGGTGGGAACATGATTGCATTGTCCATGAACATTTTCATGGACGTTTTTCATTCATGGATATTTCTCAGAACCACCCCCTCCCTTCCCCTGCTTAAAACATGTTAGTGGCATCAGCTGTACTTAGCAGAAAAATAGTGGATTTAGCAGAAGCCCCAGTCATTGCAATCCAGACCCTGCAGGATTTAGCTCCCACCTACCTCCCCAAACTCTATCTGCACAATTCACACCCTGATTCTATGCCTTCTGCCACGCTGGCCATCTTAGAGTTTCTGTAATGTCCCCTCTGTTTGGAGAATCTCACCCCATCTCTCTGAATTCTCCCTTCAGCTCCAGCTTCCCTGTCTAGGTCAGTTCTTGTTTGCACCTCCATTCCGCTTATCACAGCTGCAATGCTACATTCACTTCTGTTTTTATTTGATTAACATGTGTCTCCGTAATTATCTCCAAGGTCCATAAAGACAGTTTGCATAGGTTTTGCCCATCATTTTATCCCTGGCAGCTGGCACAAGGCTGGTCTTGAATAGGTTCTTCGTAATTATTTGCCGAATAAGTGGACATGTGACCAAGTTTTGAGACCTGATTCCGTTATTCACTAGCCGTGACACCTGAGGCTTGTTTTCTTCACCAACTAAGTGGGAACTACATAGGCTGATCAGACATACCATTTGAAACAGAACAGAGAACAACAGTACTGTCCCATTTCAAATGGTACGTATGGTCAGCTCATTAACACCTTGATTTTAGCCCAGTGAGACCGTTGTTTTCTGTTCTGTCTAAAACGGTATGTCTGATCAGCCCAGACTATGTCTACTTCACAGGATTGTTCTGCCAGACAAATTAGGCAATTTAAATGAAGGTATTTTGTTGACTACAACCCACTCCACAAGAGGAAATTGCTATTTTGGATCCTGTTGATTTATTATTATTCTAGAGCAGATGTGACCCAGGCTAAAGAAAGGGATGGAACCTGTTTTTGGCCCCAAAGGCAGACTTTTTTGTCCTTTCTGTGCTCTTCCTCCATTTAGGAGTCTCCTCCTATTGTTCCACTATCAAGCCCCACATTCAGGATTTGACACTCCATTTGCATCATAATGTTAATTCAAACATTGGAGTATTTGCATTTTAAATATGATCTCTGATGGAAGAACAAAAGGTTTTGTCTATTAAATAAATGTCAGGCATCAGTGAGGAGATGAGGACTGATGTCTGGGAGGGGCAGTGAAGCCCACCCACTTGGACCCACTCCATCACCCCCTGTGTACCCGGATCGCAGGCCAGGGGCCATTGACATGAACATGCTTTCCATCACTGAGGGCCCTTCTTCTTGGTCAGTGACTCCCCATTCTTCAGGAGTTCCACCATTTCTACTCATTTCACTTCATAACCCCCCACCCCCAACAATGTTTTGTTGCTTTTGTGAAAGTTGTGATTATTTCTGAAGGAATTGAAGGCAGCTTGTAATTTTGCCAAACAAGTAGTACCCTGCTTCCCTCTTCCGGTCTACAATCTCCTAGAGATTTCGGAGGACTGGAGAAGGGGACAGTCTTTTCCAGGGGACTGAGTCTTGGGATATAGAGAATTAGGAGGCCGGTAACAGTGATAAATGAGGGAAGGATAGACTGTCACTGCACTTTCAGGTTTAGCTGGGAGCAAATCAGCTTTTGGAGTGATTATTATTGTTGACATATTGGTTGCCACTAATCAATCCTAAGTACCTGTGATAATTTTCTTAGGCTCAACTCCATGACGGGGGCATTGTAGGGCCTGCACAAATGTCTAGTTCATAAACTATGACTTTATGGAGTTTACAGTTTAGTGGTAGAGATGAGACTGTTGCGGGAAGTGACACCCGACAGAGGACATCAGACGCTCAGACAAGTGTTTAGAGAAAGGAGATTTCATTAGCTGGCTGAGCACGAGGGGGGGGGGGGGGGCTAGAAGCATCTAGGCACGCACTCCCTGTGGTTAAATTTCTTATAGCTTTTTAGTGTCCATGGGATTTCTTTGTCTAGGGTCCTACGTGTTTCTTGTGACTCAAGGTGGGGAGGCGGAATCTCGGTGGAACTGTAGGAGTTCCCAGATAAATCTTGTTAGGGGGATGATAAATCTTGTTAGAGGTTTCCTGATAAATCCTGTTACTTTTATGTTTGCAAGGGTCTCCAGGAGGCCAGTCGGAGATTTATAGGGTGCAAGTTATCTGTCACCGGTGTGCGAGTCTCCAGGTGGCCGCATTCTTCTGCTGTCTTAAAATTCTTTCTCTCTCAAGACACATGCACAGAAATGTAAAGGTAAGCAAATGCAAGCCCCAAAGGACTGGGAGGGGCAAGCGCTATAGGAGACTAGGGAAAGGAGAATTCACTGTGGACTTTGTGGTCAGAACTCATGGTGGGGTGGGGTGGGGGGCTTGAAATGAGTATGAAGTTTGGCTAAGGATAACTAGCATTGAAGTTGGTGGAGAGGGAGTGCGTGGTGTGAAAAGACCATTTCATGTGGGCAAAACAAGGCCTACATATGTTTCTAAATGCTGGCGTAATAACTTCCCTTACCTCAGGGCTTGCCCCTAGTAGACTAAAGGCAGTAATAAGAACACAGGGGATGTTCATAAATGTTAGGCATGGCTAGCCCACCTAATAGCCCACAGAGGAGAGAGATGAGGACAGCTGCTAGTCTCGCCAGTTTACAGGTGAGAACACTGAAGTGGAGAAGGAAGAACCGAGGCCTTGGTGAGTCCCAGCCCTCATGATACTAGGCAGCTTCTCGCCTAGATCTGTTGTTTTCCTCTATATTACAGCACCTGCTATCACTGGAGTAAATAGGAACACAGAACAGGTGATATTCTGGAAGAGTGAGAAACCTGAATTCCCTCCAGCCCATGCAATCTGGATAACGGCCCTAGTTGGACATGCTGGGGACCCAGACCAGCCTGCACAGAGATGTGTGACAACCGGAGAGGCGAGCACGTTCAATTTTATTGTGTGATTCATTTCCTCCCCCGCCAGCTGGTGTGTTGGAACTGGCTCTGCGGCATTCAGCCAAATGACTACAATACTCCAGCGACAAGTCTGCCTGTGCTGAACTACAGTGAGGGCTGCCCCTGCCTCGTGCTCGGAAGCACAGCGTTCCAGGGTTCTACAGTGTCTGTTAGGCCTTCCACTAGGAACCCTGCTCCTGGGAAGTCTCTAGTGCATCTCTACCAATGCTAAATGCCCAGGTACACCGTCCGTTCCGTGGTGGCATTGCTTCTGCATGCTGCAAGTTGATTGAATGTCTACTTAGTCACAGGTAGAAAGGAAAAAAAAATGGGCCCCTGAAAAAGTCCAGGCACTGGAAAGTAGCTGAATTTCAGTGACCAACGAGCATTGGGCATGTGGGGGACAACTCTTTGTGTTTCAGCTGATAGGTCTCAACGTGGCTAATTAGCTTTCTGCAAAGCTATGGGGACAGTGCTAATTTTGGGAAACTTGTGAGCGATCAGTGTTCATACCCAATTGTCAGACTTTCTATGGGAAGACAATTTCACTTTGATGTTAGTATCTCAGTTCTCTCTCCCTCTTTCTCTTTTTCACTGATTTGTATTGCTTTCATGATTACTAAGGTTGAGAATCTATTATTTTTTTATTTAGTTTTATTTGCAACCAGAACATGTAACTTGGGATTTACCCATTTAGCAAAATTTTAAATATAACTATTAAACAAATTCCTTTTCCTCCCTCCCTTCAGCCTATGGAAACCATATTACCTGTTTTTATGAATCTGACTAATTTATATACCTCATGTAAGTGGAATCATACATGTATGTCCTTGTGTGACTGGCTTATTTCACTTTGCATATTGTCCTCAAGGTTCATCCCCATGTCAGAATTTCCTCTTTTCTTTTTAAGGTTGAATATTTTATATATATAACACATTTTATTTATTCATCTGTCGATGGACATTTGGGTTGTTCCCACCTCTTGGTTGTGAAATATGGGTGTGCAACTGTCTCTTCTAGACCCTGATTTTAATTTTTTGTATATGCATATAAGTATAACCAGCAGTGGGATTGCTGGATAACAGGCATAAACAAGGAGGTGGAGAAATAAGAACCCTTATGCACTGCTAGTAGAAATATAAAATGGTACAGCTGCTGTGGAAAATATATGGGACTTCTTCAAAAAATTAAAAATAGAATTGCCATAGGACCTCAATTATCTTTAACATGGCAGCAAATGTTTTTGTGCTTTTTTTTTTAACAGATTCTTTGTTGAGATAGATGCTTCTGTGATTAATAAAAATAGATTAAAGCCTAACATTTATTTAAGCAATCATAAATAGAAAATTCAGGGAGATTTTAGAATCTAAAGGTTAGTGCTGGCTACCAAGAAGACTAGAATTATAACACCACAAATAGCAAACCTTATTTTCAATGTGTCCACTTAGCCTACACTGCAAGTGAATCACCACAGGTGTGCACAATAAAACAGCTGTCAGTTGTTTGTTGTAATATATATAAGGGTTCCAAATTATAAGTGAACCAATTATCAAACAATATAGGATTTCTTAAATTATGGTAAATCTACTAAAAGGACCATTGCTGCCATCAAAAATAACATGGTTTATTGTTAATATTAAAGACAAAATATTCATGATATTTTTCTATTGAAAAAAATGTTCTAAAACAGTATATACCATCAATTCTATTTGGAGCATATATTTGGAAGATATTCACAAAACCATGAATTGTGGTCAATCTGCTGTGTAACATAACTCACATTACATTCGGTGGGAAATACAACCCGGGAGTATCCAGTGGTCTTAAGTGGCTGTTTCTGGATTGTGGGCTCACAGGTGTCTTCTATTTGTTCTGTAGCACTTTATTATTTTTTTTATAAAATACATGACTTTAATTTTTTTAATAATTATAAAAAGTGGCAAATGAAGTGAGTTTGTACTGAACACAGGGCCAATGCAGGCACTAGGAACATCATAAAAGCAGAGATGATTTTTCTACTCAACTGTGAAGAGGTGCTCAGTCAAAGCTCAGAGCATCAGAGTCACCTGGAGGGCTCGTTAAAGCAGATGGCTGGGTCCCACCCACATTGCTCGCACCACCCCCATCACTTCCTATTTAGTAGGTCTGCGATGTGCTGAGGGAATGTGTCGTTCAGAAGAGGCTCTGCACTGTGTGCTGCTGGCCCTGGGGCCATGTTTTGCGCACGAGTGAAGATGAGTGGGATTTTGTGAGAAAGGGCCTAGGTGCACTAGGTCTTTGCTCTGTTTTGTACATTTGTGTCGACAGTTTTTTGTATTTTTTTTGAAACCTCAGTTTGCAACTCCTGCTCTCACAAGATCTTTCCTTTTGATTCCAGGCTATGGAGACCTCTCACCACACAAGGTAAATTCACATAAGGCACAGACTTGAGCTTTAACGTCTTCTTGAGGCCCAGAACCAGAGAAACATAACAGATACTTAAATTTTTATTTGTTTGGTTTTTTTTGTTTTATATTATTATTATTATTTTTAAAGTTGTATTTATTTATTTTTTGACAGAGAGAGAGATAGAGAGACAGAGACAGAGAGAGAACTGAACTGGGGGAGCTCCCAGTTCAGCATATGGTTCCGCACGGGCCGGGGTCGGGATTCGATCCTCAGTCCCTGGTGCTGCAAAGCGAGCGCTCAACCCACTGAGCCATCCCGGCTTCCCCTGTTTGTTTTTGACTGACTTGTTTGTTTTATGCCTCTGTTTCCTTCTCTAGAAAATGGTGGTAATACAATAATTGTCTATTGTAGTTTCAACAGAGAAATAGAATGTATTTGAGACATTGATATAAGACTTGTTTGGAAAAAAACATTGCAAATTTCTGGTCTATTTGAAAGAAAGTCTGTGCCTTTTTGTATAAAGCTAGTTGTACTGAGTTCTGTAAATAGATTGTTCAATACCTAAAAGAGTTCAAATGAGGCCTAGACAAATACTGTTGACTTAAATTTATGGTATATATTATCTAAGATTTGTCTTAGATTTGCAGACATTTTGGAGTTTAATATTTTTTAACATTCACCGTACAATCATCTTTTTGACAAAAGCATCCATGAAGACTTCGGAATACATCACCACAAAGTTGAGTTGTTTTCCTTTCTCTGGAGAAGTAAAAAGAAAGAGTATATAGCAATCTTGCAGGCATAATGGAAAGGTTCTAATGTTGGCATTTTATATTTATTGCTTTGCTTTTCTAAAACACTTGATGGTGTTAAAGTGCTTTCAAATTGCCTCATTTTCTTAACCAAAATGGGTTGTCTGCTATTTATGGCCATTTTTATAGATCAAGAAATTGAGACTTGAATTGGTTGTTTTGCCAAAGACCACACTGGCCTCAGTGGGGAGCTGGGATTTTCACCCAGGTGTTTCCACTTGGTTTTTACTTCCAGTGCATGCTGTTGCTTATGAATCTGTTGGTTGCCTCTTATTTTTCTGAGTCTCTTAGGGGTGTGGGAGAAACAAAGCATTACCCACTCAGAATGCAGTACCATAGAGATTCTTCAGAACTGTGCAGGTAGCACTACAAGATAGCATTTCCGGTGAGTCTTAATTTTTAAGAATAAATAAGACTTTGTTTATTCCTTTGCCTTGAAAGACAAAGTTGGTCACATAAAATTGTGTCATAGTGCATAATTGTATAATTAATAGAAACATCTATCAAATAAAATCATTTTAGGCATTAGACTAGAAACAGCTTTTGCATTTAGAGGAAAGTTTTTTAAAATTCATTTTCTGGTACGCTCTTATTCCCAGAAATGCTGCACCTTAAGAGCCTGTGAATTCCTGGCGTTGGCTTTTCAGAACTCTGCCCAAGTGTTCAGTCAGGACGTGGAGGGGGAGGCAGCCTAGGACTAGACTGACCAGACATCAGTTTTAAATGGGACAGAAAACAAATGATAGGAATGGTCAGCCTAATCCCACCAGGCTAAACTCAAGGTGTCAGTAAGCTAAGCATTACCATTTGAAATGGGAATGTACCTTTGTTTTCTCTGCATGCAAAAGGGGATGTCTGGTCAGCCTACCTAGGATGGTTGAGATTCTGCTTAGTCATAGTTTGAGAAGTGTGCATCTGAGATTTTATCTCATAATCACAAAAGCCATGGGAGGCCGCTACTTGGAGGAAAAGTCAGTTTTCAAGATCAACGCTGACAAGAGGAGTCTTGACAGCTCTGCAGCACATCTCTGGAGAGAACTATTTCATAGCACACTTTCACTGTCCATGAGTTTTGAGAAAAACTGGCTGACTAGAAAGCCTTTCAGTCCTAAGGTCCCCGTAGGCCTGATGTTCACATGCCAGGACTTGAGTCCTGAAGCTGAGGTCAGAAAGGCCCACAGTGAGCTGCAGCAGACACTTATCAGCCTGTGATGGCACCCTGTGGTGGTTTAGGATGTTAAATCCCCAGCCAGTTTGCAGCACACACAGAGGAACCCAAAATGTTATTCCAAATCTTTCCTCTGTGAAGCCTGAGGCTCAGTCAGTGGATGAGGACTTTGCCAAAATTAAAACAAGTCGGGATTTTGGTAAGAAGAAACTTTGTTCCAAAATTTGGTTGCAGTAGGTAGAAAACTCAGATCTACAAACATCTGATAACCAAATGGCAAAAGGCTTTCTATAAGGAAGGGGAACCGGGCAAGTGAGGGCGGATAGACAACAGGATGGGGTGGTTGGAGGGGGAATGTTTCTTGCTTTAGTCCGTTAATGCCTGGCATGAGCTGTGAAGGTGGATGTTCTGAATTCAATGCTTGCTCAGGCTTGGGCCAAAGTTCAGGTCCTGAGAAGAGGACTGAAGCCTGACCAACGTTTGGTCAGACCACGCCGGTGAGTAAGGGGCACCTGTGAGCACTTGGTCATCAAGCTCTTTGGACACCTGTGTGGAATGTCAACTCAGCAGTCATTCCTGAAGGTGAGTGCCAAGATGGGCGGTACCTGGGGGCTTCTCAGAATCAGAGTTCCTGATTCTACCCTAGAGTCAGTATTTTAACAAACCTCTCCAGTTTCGATGCATAATCAAGCTTGGGAACAAATTGTCCCATTCACAATTACGGTAGATTTAATCAGAAGACCTGGTTTAGAGCAGTGACTGCTACTTATTAGCTGACTAAATCACTTAATTACATTCAGCTTCAGTCGTCTTACCTAAAAAGTGAGAATACTATCTCAGTAGTCATTTTGAGGATTACATGTTTAATATTAATGTAAGGTTTCCAATAGGAAACAGAAGAAATTTAGGCACTGTTATCATTATAGGGTTATAACCTTCAATCAGTTGCTGATTTCGTTCTCTGGGTTTTGATTGCTTCTATGTGAAGTTGCCTTTCCCTCTTAGGCAACCCAGGACCATTGCCTCCAGCTGTGAGCAAACATCCACTTAACCCCAACATGCTGAAGGAAAATGGTTTTCTTATGTGTATTGTAGTAGGGAGAGGATTAGGAATCTCAAAAATTCAACAGGCTTCTGAGATATAATGATTCTAGGGTGGGTGTGGGATTAGCATCCATCCTCTAGTATCTGGTCCAGTATCCTAGAAACTCTACATTCTGTGTGGGATTCTAAATCCAGGACATACATACATACATAGAAGAACCATGTGTACAGAGCCATAATTTCTCCTGGACGCAGAGGACAGGCTAGCTACTCTAATGTTGATGGCAGGGTAATGGAAGTAACACCCTTTAGGAATTAGTAGTTGTTTAAGTTTTTACACTGCTTGTTACTTTTAGATAATGAAATTTCAAAGTGGGGAAGAATGCTATGACAGGATCTTTGCTGATTGGGGATCTGACCATAGTACTTCTCACCTGAGTTTTACCTGCAATCCAGACTTTCTTTAAGGCTCCCTTGACTCATGTTCCCATTGTGTATAAAAACATGATATTTGAGGAGTCCCAGGCAGAAATAAAAATGTCCCTAACCTTGACAGTGTGTGTCTAGTGTATGCCCCTTTCTCTGTTTCTCCTCCCCATCCCCTCCCATGTTTTGGTGCCAGTTCTGTGCTAGGTAGACACTGTATTAGATGATAAACTATAAAGGTGAAGGAAACAATCCCTACTCATGAGGACTAAACAGTCAAGCGATGATTTTGAATGGAATTTGGAACGTGAAATCTGGAGCATGAAATCAATTTGCATGGCCTCACCTGCCCAAAGAAAATTGGTCCTAGGTGAAAATAAGAGTTAAGAACTAAAAGTCTTTTATGTGTGGGGTATAGAGCTCTCTAGTAAGAGTCGAAGGACTTGTGTCTTACCATTGTGTAAATGGGTGACTTGGAATTAAACCATTGAAACTGCTGTTTGAGAAACAATTCTGAGGTGAGTAGGGATATTATTAGAGGGTCAAATGAGGAATTGTGTGGAAATTGCTGAGGATTATAAAGTACTTTACAGGAATAAAGTATTTATAGTATCCCATCAGCATTCATAATAGCCAAAAGGTGGAAACAACCCAAATGTCTATCAACTGATAATGGATAAACAAAATGTGGTAAAGCCATACAATGGAATATTATTTAGCCATGAAAAAAGAATGAAATATTGATACAGTAACGTGGATGCAACTCAAGTGTTATGCTAAATAGAAAAAAACAGAAGGTCACATAGTATGATGCTATTTAGATGAAACACAGAGAATTGGTAAATCCATTGACAAAGCAGACAGGTGGCTGTTAGGAGCTAGGGGGAGGGGGTAATGGGGAGTGACTAGTTAGTGAGTACAGTATAGGGTTTCCTTTTACAGTGTTGAAAGAGTCTTGAACCTAGAGATAGTGATTGCTCAATGTTGTGAATGATTTAAAGACCACCGAGTTTGCACTTTAAAATAGTTAATGATTCTTTTATGTCAACTTTACCTCACTTAGCAAAAATGGAAAACACAAGAGCATTGGAACTGTTCTTTAGGATCCTGAACATCCCATGAGAACATACAATTACTGTTGTTCTTATTGAGGCAGCATCTGGGTAAATGTTTTGGGAGTTCCTTGGCTACGTAAGAATTGGGTTTCATTGGATTGGCTCCTGTGACAATCGGAGGAACAAACAGAAGTCCCCCTCGACTTGCACTCCCCATTTTAACAAGATCATCTTTTTAGCAACTTGGGAGTTAACATGTCATCAAGGCTTTTCTGATGTTAGCATTTTTTTTCAAGGTGGTTTACTAAGTGAATTATTTCCTGCTAAGGTGAAAATAGCCTCCTTAATTTCATCTCCTGAATATGATGTGCGTATCACTACTTTGCTGTGTGGATCAGGAAGTCAGTTTCCAAAGAACAAATATAATTTAATGGTCTCAACCTGACACTTCACTGCTTTGAAAAATTGGCATAATGGTCCACTAAATGATGGCTAATTATCTCTGAATATATGCACACGCTCCCAATATCCAGAGTTCTCTGGAGTCTAAAATGTTCAGCTGGAATATATACACTATTAGGGAAACCCACTTCTCTGCTGAGGTCTCATCAGCAAATACTTTTTAACACTTTAGAAAGAACACATTTAGTCATTGTACATATGTCTTTTTTCCTGCTCTCCAGGTAGCTATGCTTTTCTGGAATGTTCCTTATTTCCTGAAATTATTTTTGAAAACTATAATGTCTAATTTCCATTTTTTTGCTTAAATTTTTAAAATTTATTTTATTTTTGACTAAAAAGACGTATCCAGTGTCTCCTGGAGTTATGGTTAGTGGCAGATCTCATGGGTAGGATGAATCATACCAAGAAGTTTCTAGTTATTTCCGAGGAAGTAGAAATTGTGAAGTGTCGATTTGTTTTCTTTGTGACTTAAATCCCAGAGTCTCCTGTGGCCCCAGTATATGTTGATATTGCATCAAGGAAATAACAGTCTAACTTCAGAAAACTTGAAGAATGTCTCTGTGTTCGTTTTTTTAACCACGGTCTTTGGAAGCGTAGTATTGGTAATTTGTGCAGTATTCTACACAGAAGGCTTCCTAAAAATCACATCTAGTGACCTTTCTTCCTTCCTGGCTTTCAGTTCATGCCAGCTGCTGAAAATCGCTTCTCTCTCACTCCTGTAGTGTCCCTCACCCTTTTGTTTGGCTTTTGCACTGTGATCTCATACTCCTGTCCTCTTCTCTAAAGCCCCTGGTCCCTCTAAGGATCTCCTCCTGGGAAGTATAAAGGGTATATCTCTACCTGTCCCCTATTCCATGTTGCAGATCTGTCATCCTAACCCTGTCCACAGGCTGGCTCCTTAGGCAGTTAGAAGTGGCTGTATTGCCACCTCTTCCCCCAAAGTACACACTTATGTTTGAGACTTGAAGCCGCTGGGGGAGCAGAGACCTTTGTTTTTATTGTACCCACATATTTCCAAAGCAGCTAAGGACTCTCTAGGGGAATAATGGGGAGGCACAAAAGGACAGCACTAGGAGTCCAGCGTCACGGAAGGCAGTACAGTGCAGAGGTCAAGAGGGAAGGTTTGCAGTCAAGCAGATTGAATTTGGGTTCTCTGTTTATTAGCTGTCACCTTCGTAAAGGTCACTTGTAAGCGTCAGATATCTCTGCCAAATGGGTCTAATAATAGGACATGTCTTGTAGGGGCACCTCAGATATCACAGAGCAAAGGACCTCATCTCCTAGCTTGCTTGCTTCTTCGTCTTCATGGAGTCTTGCCCTCTGAGAAAATGCTGTTTTCCCTTCCTTGGGAGTAGGGTTCGGGAGAACTGGGTGTTACCTAGCCTGCTAGGCTGCAGAAAGGTCCATTGCCTAAGGCGTTTCTATTTTCTGCTTCACTATTCAGGCCTGATGGCGGTGGATTTGTTTCACTTTGCCCATAGTAATAAAACAGGTGGAATGCAGTATAAGGGGTTTGCCATTTGCCTCACTAGTAACTTTATATTTCCATGTTATGTTTCTACTTGGTGATGGTAAGACTATCACATGAAAAGTTATATCTTTGGTGTCCATTTAAAAGCAGAGAGACCATGTAATCATCATTCTGCAGCCATGTTAGTGGGGTGACAAGCCCAAGGAATAAAGAACCCAGTGGTGGCACTAAAGAGAAAAGGGTGGCATACTGAGGCACTGGTACCTACTTCAGAAAAATAACTTTTAGATGCCAGACTTAGCCTGAGAGGGAACAGGGCCCATGTTCTGATTTTGGATGACAAGTGTGGCTAAGATGAGCTGTGGAACTTGCAGGGTCCTGAGCAATGTGCACATAGGGTACTCTTCTTAAAAATCAAGAGATTCAAGATAGCAGAAACCGAGCATGAAATCACGCTGGGGTCTTTGAGAACATGGATCCCTGTGTGACTACACAAAGTACACACCCACAAAGGGGTCCTGAGGGTAGCTAAGGTGACTCTCCCATGTACTTTCCCTGTGGTTCTTAAACACACTGCACTTTAGTGGCAGCAACTTTCATCTGTAAGTTCCCTGAGAATGGAACAAGCAAGGGCACATGTTAGCCACTGGCACATAGTGTGGAGGGAGGGTATCTGATGTAGGTCACCTGACTTCACCCCCACCTTCTCTCCTGGAGCTCTAATAGTAGTGAGGTGGGAGTAGGGATGAAGGTGCTGTGGACACATAGTAAGCCTTGTTCAGTCTCCTAGGACGTTGGTTTCTTTCCCATTCCAGCAAACATTTTAGTAAGTTCTATAAAAGGATAGTGAATCGAAGGCTGAAGTGACAATGATACTAAATCCCAAGACATCAAAAATGTATCTTTATTTTTGAAAAACAGGTAAAATTGGAGTGGGAGAAATGAAAACAGGGTTCATAAATAGGATTTGATTTTCAGCAGAACGTTTCTTAATATCGTAAAAACAAATGTCTTCCAGGGAAACAAGCTGTTATTGAAGGATGGGGGTGTGATGTGTTGTCAGCTGGAATGTTGAGTAAGATTTCACCTGAGAAATTTCATTTTTGTGATGATTACTGAAGAAAAAATGCTCTGTTATTCTGGCTCAGCAATCCAGGAGCGAGTGTAATCTGGAAGAGAATTTACTTTTTTGTCTAGCAGTTGTTTTATCTATGTTGAAGAGAAGTGACTATTAGAAATCTATATGCTTTTACAATCCTTACACAGATAGGTGTAAGGAAGTATCTCATGCAAGGAGTGTTTAGTTCACTAGCTAAGAATATCTGCTGAGTTTTACTAGAAAAGAAATGCATAATGAAGAAGAAGCATCTTCAGTGCTGTCAGGGAAATCCTACCACTTAGTTTTCTTCTTGAGTCTACACACTTCATAATATACTATTCACCTTGCCCTGTAACATTTCCTGAAATAAATCTAAAGAACAGTGTAACATTATTTGAATGTTCTACTGGTGATCTACCTACTTATAAATGGCATTAGGAAGTCAGATGCTTAAAAAATGGCCCATGAAATCAAGCTGTTTTTTAAACAATTCTTCTAAGACATTTTTTAATACTGAAAAAAGCATGCACTAAGAATATTTCAGATTATGACTAAAATAATAAGACTGAGTTTCTCCTGATGATGTAAAAGGATGCTCACAGTGTGACAAGAGTGGCCGTAATCAGCTATTACTTATTCTCTAAGGTAGAATAAAATTGGATGAACACAAGCTATATTACAGACATTGCCGAGGCCTTCTGAGGATTCGCTAGTAGAAGTGAAAGGCAAAGAAAGGACATAGCAGAAGCAGTAGAAATAGAGATCTATTAAAATGTGCAGAGAGAAATTGTCTTACGTCTGAGGGTCTGAGCAAGTCCTTCCTAATGTCATTGAGAGCTTAAAGTTCAGGTAGCATGTTCTCAGCACACACAGAAATAAGGGTTTTCTAAATTAAAGGCAGGTGCTCCAGTTTTCTGGCTCTTGGGAAGGTATTGGAAGACAATGAGAGAATTTGCCCTTTTCTCTTGGTGAACCAGCTTCATTAAGTCTCACCCTTAGGAAATAAGCTGAAGGTTTCTGTTGTCCAAAAAGAGGGATTTTGTAGAGAATGTCAAAATTGTAGATGCAGAATGTGGGACCCACATTCAAAATGTACTTGTATTAAACAAACAGGGCTTTTCAGTGTTGGCCAGCATTGCAGAGGGTTTTCACATTTTTCTTTTTAGAGTAACAAAGTTCTGACTTTCTCAGGATAGAACCAGTTGAAATCTTCAGTTCTGTGGGGGAGAGAGAAATGTTCTTTCTGCTTTGACGTCTTTAATATATATTTATAGAAAGAGTAATGTTAGGGTAAGGTTAGTGGAATTAAACTTAGCCCTATGTAAATGAAGTTGTAGATAAAAAAAGTAGAACAAGTGCATTAGGATGGTCACTGCACCTTCTTCAGGCTACACCTGCCTCAACTGGAGTATGCTGAGCATAGTGAACCAGAGATAAGTTAATAATTGACCTCTCCTGGCAGTAGTGTAATTCTAAATATCACAGTTACCACCATGACTATTGTCATCTCATCTATCTTTGTTGGGATTCACTAGTTGGTTATTGAGCTAAGCAATTTACATATATTTTCTAAGCCCTAATAATTTTATGAGGAAGGTATTATAAGAAATTCACTGTCAGTGAGGTTAAATAACTTGTTTTAGATCACATGTGAATATAAGACAGAGTTAGGTTTTCATGTTTGTATGTTTCCCAAATTTATACCCCTTTGATGTCTGGATGAATTCTAGGTTCTACAGGGAAAATTCAGGTTCAAAGCACACTCTTGGCCTACTAGGGTGAAAGCCACAC
>PVKE010022224.1:0-25762 GCA_004027555.1 Craseonycteris thonglongyai
TCATTTTTTTTCCTGGACACTACGGGGATTGGTGTGTGGGATGGAGAGAAGGGCACATCTTTAGGAGTATTTTTGAGAACTTTTTAACTTCTGGTCTCTCATAGAAGGGGTTCAACTGACCCAAGGAGATATGAGATTAAAGGATCTAACTCTCCACAGTCATATCAATTTATCTATTATTAGTTATAATTGTGATTTCCTAGTCCACAGGGAGTGTGACAAGTTGAGATAAGGTTTTACAAAAATCCAAGCCAGGTAGATGACAGAGAAAAGGGACTGGGCAGAGTAGCCACTGTCATTCTTTTTGTGGTTTTCTTGCATAGCCTCAGCACCAAGTAGCTGGAGGCCTGGCAGCTTAGCTATTTAGAGAGCCAGAGGAACCTCACTGAGAACTTTACAGGACTTTGTTATTAAATCTTACCTCTGGAAAACAGCCCAGAGAAAAATCAAAGCAAAAGACTCTAACTCTGCCTAATGTTATCTTCCTCTTTCCAAATTCACTGGCATCTAGAATGCTCAGTCTAGAAGTCAGTAAGTAGGACATAACCACCATATTTAACTGCTTTTATAAAGAAAGTCTCCTTAAGTGACCAGAATATCCTAGGAAATATATCACATAGGGTGATTGCCTATAAAGATCTATGAAACATAATAGATGCCATTCTAAACTGTAGCTATAAATTTAAACTATCTGCTGTCTAGTACTCAGATTTTATCTGCCATAAGAAATATCCCTACAGAAAAGAAAAAAACAAAAAACAAACCAAAACAAAACAGAAAATGATCATCTGAGATTCAAAGATATCCCCAGGAGATACTACTAGGAGTAGTTGGAGATGACCAGCTAATATTTTCTTTTTTATCTAACATCAGAAATGCAGAAATGTTTTTCCTCTTGTCTATAAAAGTACACAGAAGCCTGACACTCTACTGAAGCCCAATGATCACCTCTCAGAATTTCCTAAATCATACCAGGCATTTTGCATTTTATCAGAACAATCTACATGACTCTACCCCTTCATAGTAGATATCTAAATGAGTGTTTGATAATTCTGACCCCACATTACAAACCTTTATCTCATTCTACAGCTCTTTGAAGAGTTTCACCCTGTCTTGGTCAGAAATTATTTAGTACAGGGGCATATGTATAAGCACAACAGTGATTTAAACATTCAGCCTTGTATCAGTGCAAACTGGTGCTGAAGGGAAAAGGGTGAGGGAGTGGCAGAAATAATCCTGGAGATGAATGCTGAGGTTGTACAGGGGCATCTCAGAGCTGAAGCAGAGTGTGCGGGTGTGTGAGTATGTGTGTGTTTGCCTACGCATCAAAGAAAGGCATTCCTGTGTATCCTCTGTCCTTTTGTGTATTCTCAGGAGACCATTTGGTCCAGCTGGAAGACTTGGGAATTCTCTAATGGAAATAGTGCTGTACAGTAAAAAACATGGGATATACCTATACAAAAATATTATATATTCTATATCTGAAATTCAAATTTAATAGTTGTCATGTTTTATATGTTAATTCTGACAACCCTTAGTGAAAAGCATAGGTAATCTTGGCCCTTAGTTGAGCATTTGAAAACTTGGCTTTGGTCTAAGCTCAATCTTGAATTATGTCTCAATGAGTTGAGGGAATGGTGACTATTAAAATATACTTGCTGTCAGGAAGGAACAGTTAACTTGCTATTACTTATAGGTAGATATTGGTGAACCACCAAGAAGAAAAAATGTAAGTGCAATTTTGCTATGTAAAAGTAACATTTTCACTATTATGAAAAACACCTTTCTTTACTTATTATTAGCTATTTAACATTTCATTTATGTGTAAAAAATTAATTTTGTTTCTAGCTTTATTGGAAAGCAGGAAATTAATTCCTGTGTTTGGTCTCCTGCAGGTTGGTAATCTGTTCACAGATGCAGACAAATAGGAAGAAATTTCCTTTTATGCAGATATAATCGCTGGATTAATCTTTTACATTTTAAAGTTATCTTTTAATCAGTTTTTGTCTCAAATTACAGCAGAAGCTTTATCACAATGAGACATGTGCTGGCTTTTTAAAAAGAGCCTCAAGGGGCTTAATGCAAATACATATCTCAAGAGTGTTCCATACATATTAATATATTTTCGTCTAATATCCAACAAAGGACGTATCTGAGAATCACTGCCCAGTGGGTCATTTTAGAGGGTGTGGCAGAATCAGAAATCCTATTATAGTTTCTTATAAACATGAAACTATTACAGATATTCTTTTATAGATTTAAACTATAAGATAGTAGCAAAAGACTGCCATATTAATTCATTTTGAAAGTGTGAAAGACTTAATTTTCTCAACATATCGCAGCTGATGGTGGATAATAAAAATAACATGTGTACCATGTAGAACTGTTGTCCTTAAGGGTTTTTTGTTTGTCTGTTTGTTTTTACAGTAAAATATCTATTAAACAGTCAAAACAGTAATTGGTAATGATTTAGAAATAAAATGAGTTCATATTTTTTGTTGCATTCTAGCCAAAGGCCAATGTTAGTTTCAACATCAAATTAATGACATGGTTTCTGCCTTACTCAGATTGATCAATTACATATTTCATAGTATGAATGATAACTACCAGATCACATTAAATAGGACTCTGTAATTTTTCTAGTAAAAATAATTAAAAAAAAATTTCTAAGCTAAAGTCTTTATCAAGTTCATTATTGACATTTAATGAATAATAATATGTTTAAAATTTAAACAATTTATTAAAGCTTGATAGCCATAGTCACTTTAATGGGCACTTATCACCAATCAATATTTTTTATGTGTTGAAAGTTTTAACTAATAATTCATGGAGTCGTAGTTAGGCTAACACTTAATAGTCCCTCACAGTACTAATGTAAATATGATCTAAATAAAAGAGTGAGTAATTCTTTTCCACTGAGGAATACTGTCATTCTACAATTGTGTTTAATAATATGTAAGTCAAGCATAAATGTGAGGTATTCAGAATTTTCAGTGCAAACATTTTTATTAATTTATAATGATTGATGTCTGATGAGTAAAATAAGAATTAGTAAATTTTAAGTTTTCAGCATTTGAGTATTGGAAAATTAAGGCCAATCAATGTTCAAATGGAACAAAACATGTAATAAGAATATTTTTAAATTTATGAACATTTTACTTTAATGACATTTTTGTGTAACACCTTGTGTTTTTCACATATATTTTTTTCATTCATGTAAAATATCTGTTAACTAGAAAAACTATATGTTTTCACATTTGAGGTGGTTTATAAAATTTTCTGAAAATAAAGCAGTTCTGAGTTATTGGGACATAAAATAATTGACACAAAGAACAGACATATATTCATTCATTCCATGGTATTATATTTCCCTGCATTGTTTTCTCCTTTCTCCATAATCTTACAAAAAATGACATTTCATAGCATCTGTCCTAAGATGATATTTGTCACTAAATACGAGTCAAAGCAGCAGAAAGATTTTTTTACCTTCTCTTTGCTCAAATCCACCACTGAACTGTTCAGTTTTAAAGATCTTTGTGCTTGATGTTTACTTGTTTCTTTCTACTACCTGATCACATGTCAAGCATTCTGATTTTACTTTTTGTTTTAAATAAAGAAGATTAAAAAATCCAAATGCCATCTAAGAAATGTTAAGAGTTCATTGGCCAAAATTAACCATATATTTATATGTAAATATACATATGTAACCATATACTTATATGTAAATATTTATATGTTTATATGTAAATACTTATATATTTGCAAATATTTATATATTTACACATATTATATGTAAATACTTACGTATTTACATATAATATAAAATAACATACAAAGAATTTTCTTTGCAACTACAAAGTCGATTCTTAAAGAAAGACAACTAGCTGTCTATTGCTGTCTACAAATAAACCAAATGAATTCTTACAATAAATGAGCACCTTAAGATATAATGGCTTCTGGTTGTTCCTGGTTAGTCTGTTAGTCTAGGTTTTCTTTTCTTTGTAGCATGTACCTAGTTACTCTATTCTACAATTGCAATTATTTATTAAGCCTCTCCTCGCTCACCTCCATCCCATGAGCCCATTTCCTATTCTTCTTTTCCTTTCCTGTTCTTCCTTCTTTTATCCTAGGTCCAGGAACAAATACGTGTAGTTAGACAGGACACTGCTCATGTTAAACATGGACATGGAAATGCAGTTCTGTTTCTTTGCCTCTGAACTTGCATCCAGTCTTCTGCATTGGCTCTGACCCCAAACCCCTACTCAACTGATAAGAGTCTCCATAATGTTCTCTGTGCATCTTGACAATTGTGATCACTACTCACTGGTGGCAATATGTTGCTTTCTGAATTTAAATTTGTTCAGTGTGGTTACAATTTTCCACTCCAGTGGACAGATCTAGAACTGCAAACAACTTTTACTTTGGTATGTCAGTTCTTCACTAGGATATTGTCTGAGACGTGGCTTTCTTGATCAGAGGCCTTGGCAAGATTTACAAGAATTTCATTCTATTTTTGGCAGGAACATGAATTATAAACACTAAATAAGTAATTATAGGATTTGCTTGAGTCTTGTAGTTGGTAGACTGTGTAGATTATGGAAATCACTGAACTTGTTTACATATTTTCACCTAAATGTTTTGTCGCTTCATGTTATTACAACTCCAGTGAGTCTTGATGAGCACATTAGTCCCTAAGATTGCACTGCTTTTTAATCATTTAATTCCATGTAGTTTTATTGTATTAATAGTATAATCATGGCATTAAGTATTATTTCTTTCTATCCACTCCTGAGTAGGGCTAGTTAATATAATTTAAAGTTAAAAAGGGAAAACTCATCACTGAACTTTACATTATACCAAAATAGAAACATTCTCAGGTGGTACCCTTAGTTCGAAAACCCAACAAAACCCACATTTAGGTGAATATAGGCAATTTTGTATTCTTCTCACCAACCATATAGTTGTCAGGTTCATACTATTGAATTACAACAAGGAAGAAAGCAGATAAAACGCTAAATAACAGTGATACCAGATAATTTTTACTTAAATAAAACTGTCCTTATTTTAAGTAACTTTGAAACCATATTTGTCTCCTTGACTTAGTTCCAATTAAGTCACTCACCAAATAAGTACTCTACTGTGACTACATATGCATTTCTACCGTATAAAGGCACAAATCACTTGCTATTTCTGAATCTGAGTGTTTTGTGTAAAGTCAAATAAGTACTGAAAACTGGTTTCAGAAAAGCAGCTTCTTTTCTTTCCCTCCTTGACTTACTGGAAAACAGTAACAGGGCTGTAAGTAGATGAAACTAATTGTCTCCATGCAAGATAGAGACAATCTTTCCTTGATCCTGTTGCTCAGAAACACGTGGCTGCTCCACCTTGAAAAACTAATACACCCCTTTCATTTTCTGCCCACTAGAATCCTCCTCCTTGCATCCTCCTCACTGATTGCCACTCAGGATTCCGTTTATTTACTTCCAAAGTGATTCGTCTGGTTTTAAGTGTCTGACCCAGATCCAATTTCCAAAGAACAGCATGGCTATTGACTACTGAACTGACATCCCATCCAGTCTGTCTCACTGATGAGCTGGATCTTCTAGGCTATAAATATTCAAATCTAATTTCAGCCCAGAGTGCCAGCTTCAGTAGGAATGAAGATGCCCTGTGGCATCTGTAATTACTGTTGAATTTGAATATATCCTCCAATACAGATTATGGAGGCTTTGTGAATGAGGACTGCTCTATTGCTGCTTCTCCTTTCCACATGGATGTTGAGAAAAGGAAGGAAGTAGAGAAGGATCAGGAACTATATTTTTCTACTGGAGAGTCACTATGAAACTGCGTGCTACTTCTTTCCTAGAGGTGTCTTATCAGATAGTACACTGAGTACATTATGGCTTGCTTCTTAAAAAATACTCTGGCTGTAAAACAGAGATATTTCATCTTTCTTGAGCTCATTAGATTGGAAGTTCTTGGAGCCATTATGTCACATTGAGATCCCCCCCCCCCCCACACACACACCTCCATCCATTTGGCACAGAGTAGACAATACCAACTGCTGAACACACGATCGAATAAATGTAAATGCTATATTTTCCTAGATATCTTTCCACCTGTTCTTCACTACTGAAATCTATTATTTAAATTCAAAATTTGTTTAATGGTATTATGTATTTACTTTCTGGTGCTTAAAAAAGTATTGGCAAGATTATTAAAATCTAAACTTACTTTGGAGGCATTGTTTCATATTGACTTCCATTGACAAATTAGATATCAACCAAAGTCCTAAACACAATAAATTCAATTTTAACTTAGAAAATACCAAACTACATTTAGTTTCAAAAACTCAATTTTGGTTTTTGTTGTCTATTAGTCATCTTTCCCACACTTGCTTATTATTCAAATTAGCTAGGGACTCTGTGCCAGGCGTCCTCAAACTTTTTAAACAGGAGGCCAGTTCACTGTCCCTTGGCATGTCCACACATGCGCACTGCGGGCCCGGGATGAGTCGGCTGCTAAGCAGGACAGGCAGTGTTGGCAAAAACACCCAGCGGGCCGGATAAATGTTTTTGGCAGGCCACATGTGGCCCACGGGCCGTAGTTTGTGGACCCCTGCAACCTTTAAATTCCTTGCTCTTCCCCAGAGTCTGAGGCAGGGCCCAGAAATCTGTATTTCTCTTCCTTCCTTCCTTCCTTATTGTTTTTGACAGAGAGAGAGAGATACAGAGACAGAGAGAACTGAACTGGGGGAACTCCCCAGTTCAGCACATGGGTCTGCACGGGCTGGGGCTGGGATTCAATCCTAGGTCTCCGGCGCTGCAAAGTGAGCACTTTATCCACTGAGCCATCCTGGCTTCCCCAATCTGTATTTCTTAACATGCTCCCACATGAATGTTGTGATCAGGCGATTTTGGTAACCATTGAATTAGAGAGTTCACTAAGGTAAAGCAAATACTTCTTGATAAATATGTGTCGTTCATCTTTAAGGGGCAACAAAATCTAACTGGAAACAAGATTTTGTATTTTCTTTTATAGAAAATAGACTACAATTGCAAATTTTTTATTTACGCTTTTAAAAATCTGAATAATTTTTCAGAAAGATAAAATAGAATATTACCAGCTTCTTTCATTTTATTCTCCCAAAGGAGAAATCTCTCATGTTGTGAATTAAGGTTTATTGAAATATCATGTCATTATGACTAATATATCAGATAAAAAATCCATTTTAATATCTAAATTTTCCATTTAAGCACTCTTCCTAAAATTTATTATTGTTTTACTTTGGCTTATAACCTTAAAAATTAAATACTGAAGTGTCTGTCAAGTTTTGCAATTTTCCTGCTAACTGTAGTAAAAACCAGCTCCGAAGGTATAAAACAAATGTCACTTTCATGAGAGCAAGGAAAATTTGACTTTCAAATAAAAAAATGTATCTGGATCCATGTTGTTGAGAAATATAAAAGTTTGTTTAATGTTAGAAAATACAGACTAGAATGAGAAAAAGTAAGAATGTAGGCATTCTAATGAGACAATATTATCACAAGCTCAATTATAAAAGATTTAATGTGAAATTTTGTCAAAAAATAGAATACTAAAATAAATTTAAACTCTTATGAAAGCGTTAGGAGGGTAGTGAGAAACCAACGTCTCAAGGAAGAGAACAAGGCATCTATTTTTCTTCCACTGACTTTTGGTGTGCAATTACACACACACACACATACACACACACACACACACATTCATGCATATACTTAGACACTCCTATGTACATATATAATTTTTCCTTGGCATTACTTTCTTGAGGCTCAGTCAATTATGACTAATAAAAAACAGAAAGGGCATTCATACATTTTTAGAATTTCATTTATAGCACTTACAGTAAACCTAAAACATTGCTATTATTTTGATATTGTTTTGCTAAAGTGATCATTTAAAAAAATCTGTATCTGATTACACACCCATGCCCCCAAAATCTATTAAAGCAAGCAGTCAATAAAAACAGAAGGGCACAAAAGAGGAATTAGAAAACTTTGTAAATATTTTCTTTTGAAATGTGCATATATAAAACATTTCACAAGCACATGTTTTGCCCTGAAACGTTCAATTCATTTTGTATTTATTTGGATGAGAGCTTGTAGTTGAATAAATATTGAAGACATGTTTCCCTTATGGAAAGTAACCATGGAAAATAAGACACAAATAATATTAAGAATCAATAGGTGGTGGCTTGTTCAACTTTAGAAAAATGAATTGCTAAGTTTTTCGGGGCTCTCTAAAGAAGAAAAGCAAATCTATAAAGAATATATGAAATTACAGGTAAAAACCCCACAATAATTATTTGGATATATAAAAACATAAAAATAAGTATATATAAATATGTGTGTAAATGCCAAGTGTTCAAAAAACATATGAAATTAAGTTTTACAATTATTTTATTAAATACCCTGCTCTACAGAAATGGAGATGTTTGTACGATGAATTTTCTTCTTATATATAAAGAATATTATAAATATTATAATATTTCTTTATTATAATAGTAATTGCTGCATTCTTGTGTATAGTTTATTGCTGTTAATTGTTTCAGTAAAAATAGCAAACTTATCTAAGGCTTTTCTTCATTATACTACATTAGTTACATTATAAAAAAATGGCTATATTTGATATTAAAACTATCACATTGGCTGAGTCTAGCCAAATTGTCATGTTTATAATATTAATATGGTTTAATTTCTGAGAAATCTTTACATTGGGTAGATGACTCTCTGACTAGTTGTCTTACAGGAGAATTCTGGCTTACATCTTTTTCACTGAAAATGTAAATTTACATTAATAATTTTTCAACTTGCATAGTGTGAGCCTATTGATTTCTTTACAGTAAAGCTTATTTTGAAAATGTCAAAATCTAAATCATATATTATAATAAATATGGCTCCTAGATACATGGATTTATTGCTGTAATCTTTTTTGCTTGTGATTATAGAGGTAAGTTTCTGGGCTCCAAATTAATTTGAAGGTTTACTTAATTAGTTTAAAATGTATGCTACAAATCCTAAAGAAATAATTAAATAACATCAAAAAACATATAGCAAATAAATCAACAAAAGAGACAAAATAAAATCACTAAAAATTCAATTAATCCAAAAGGGTCAGAAAAAGAATAAAAATGCAAGACATGACAAATAGAAAAATAAAGAGCAAGATGATAAATTTAAATCCAATTATTCAATACTCATCTCAAAAATAAATACTTGGGGAAGCTGGGATGGCTCAGTGGGTTAAGTGCTCACTTTGCAGTGCCAGGGACTAAGGATTGAATCCCGGCCCCGGCCCGTGCGGAACCATATGCTGAACTGGGAGCTCCCCCAGTTCATTTCTCTCTCTGTCTCTGTATCTCTCTCTCTCACTCTCTGTCAAAAAAATACATAAATAAAACTTTAAAAAAACAAAAACAAAAACAAAAAAATAAAAAATAAATAAATACTTCAGTTAAAAAGTTGAGATAGTTGGATTGGAAAAAATGAGACCCAACTCTTTGCTACACAGAGAAAATGAATTTTAAACTAAAAGCATGGAAAACTGTATATCAACATAGCACTAATCAAAGGAACGCTGAAGTGCCTCTATTAATACTGGCAAAGGTGATTAAAAAAATATTACTAGGGATAAAGAAGGTCATTTTTTAATGTTAAAGGACTTATTTGATTAAGAAGACATTACAGGGGGAACTGGGATGGCTCAGTGGGTTAAGCGCTCACTTTGCAGCACAGGGGACCTAGGATCGAATCCCGGCCCATTAGGACCCATATTCTGAACTGGGGAGTGCCCCCAGTTCAGTTTTCTCTCTGTCACTGCATCTCTCTGTCTCTGCATCTCTCTTTCTCTCTCTGTCAAAAAACACCAAAACAATAAAAATTTAAAAAAAAAGTCAATTCTAAAAAAAAAATAAAGTTGGGAAGCTGGGATGGCTCAGTGGGTTAAGCGTAAAGTGACCAGATTTTAACATTGGTAAAGCGGGACACCATTGACCAGGGGGGGGAGGGGGTTCTTGATTAAAAATGTGGTCTATCTCCCAACGTTCCCTAGCTTGTTGTGCATTCTTTCCAAAAATCAGGACTTTTTTAAAACGCCGCGGGACGCGGGATAAATTGTTAAAAATCGGGACTGTCCCCCCAAAAGCAGGATGTCTGGTCACCTTGGTTAAGAGCTCACTTTGCAGCGCCGGGGACCAGGGATCGAATCCTGGCCCCGGCCCATGCAGACCCATACGCTGAACTGGGGAAGTTCTCCCAGTTCAGTTCTCTCTCTGTCTCTGTACCTCTCTCTCTCTCTGTCAAAAACAAAAACAAACAAACAAAAAATCTTTAAAAGAAGACATTACAATCCTAATATGCATGCACCTTTAACAGAGCTTCAAAATACATGAAACAAATACTGATATAACTTCAAGGAGAAATAGAGATCTCCTCAATTATAGTTGGAGATTTCTACATTGCTCTCACCATAATTGATAATACATGCGGATAGAAACTCAGTAAAAATATAGAAAACCTGAACAACACTATCAAGTAAGTTGGCCATCTTGACACAGAACTTTTACATATATTTCATACTAAGATAATGAAAAAGAATGCATTCCATTTTATTTCCATTCCATTAATTAAGGGAAAACTTTCCAATTATTCACATATGATAATTAAATCACAATGTAAATGGAGACAAAGGAGTATTTTACCAATAAAATGATTTAGCCATATTTTTCTTTATACCTCTTCCCTAAATCAACCTATATAAGGATTTCATTATTATAGATGTGCTTTTAGTGAATATTACACATGGATAATGGATGAAAATGCTTTTTGAAATTAACTTCAAGAGATGTATAATTTATGTTTAAAAATCTCCATCTTACAAAACATATTTACAGTCTCTATGTAACAGAATACCAATTACAAAAGCTGAAAGAGAGAAACTGAAAAAGTTATTTGCAATAAATAATAGCAGATAACTGTCTACAGCTCAAAAATACATTCAAAGACAGTTTTACAAAATACTCAATAGTCATTCAATCTAAGATGCCACTGATTATAAAATATAGCATTATTTCATATTTAATAATTAGTAACTGCTCCCCATTAAATTGTGACATTTCTGAGACAGTAAAACGTAAAATGTGTGTGTGTTCTGAGATGTTAAATGACTGTATTGTGATACTAAATGGGTGTGCACTAACATGTCAAAAGGTAAATAAGTGTGGCTTTTAAAATCTAACCCTGAAAACGTATTTCCTCTAAAACAAATATTGTATAAACTGAATTCAGACTCTGTAGACTCACTGAAATAGCCAGTGCAGGCTTAAAATTTCTAGGAAAATTTCTAATTTTTGCCTTGAATACTTGAAGAAAAATAATATTCTCAATTCTCTATTGGTTAATAATTTAATAACAGTAAGATAAAAGGGCTACATAAAATGGAAAAAAAATCATTAACTCAGAAATACTTAATGTGTTTGAAAGTATATTTTCATGCAAATCCTGAACTACGAGAATTTTGTTTCTATTGATGTCTTCAAAAAGTAGAGTTCTTTGCAAAGATACTAAGCAATAAATTAATTTCAATTTCATTAGTCCAGCTGAAGCCATATTTAAACATTTGGTCTAATTAATTATTGATATTATCCCTGAGCACTTCCATTCTCCAGGGTCCCATAGAAACTTGGACTAGTAGATACTAAAAATAGATGTTTGAAATGATAAGAACTTTTAGAAAAATTATTAGTATTTTCATGATGTAGACTTGTATGGTGCATTAATATATATCTATTATTATAATATTAAAACAGATCATACAGGTTAAAAATTAAACAAATCTCTGAATTAAAACTCAACCAAGAAAACTGAGCAGAGAAACATCTTATAGTTTAATTTTGATGAATTAGCAAAGTAGTCAAAATTTATCTATTTCTAAAATTTCTAATTGTCAAAATAATTAAGGAAATACAAAATGTTTAAATATTTTTTAGTTAACCTTTGAAATATTTTTCTCCAAAGAATATTTGTTTGTAATACCAGAAACGCACTTTTAATAATAAAAATAAAATCAACATGTGTTGAAATAATTAACTATTTGTATGTGCTTTATGAGAAATTATTTAAGATTTTATTAGGTTTGTAAAATATAAGTTTAATCTTACTTAGCCAGAGCTTAGATCCTGAATAATATGGAGAATGTTATTAATAAGGCAGTTTGTTTTCCCACAGGTTGTACCATTATACTATTTGACTATAAACTCCTTTACAGCGCTATTCTTTAAAGCTTTTTATTAAATATACATTTTCAATGCATGCAGCCATTATTTTCAGTAAAGAGGTATAAAAAGTTTATTCAATCCAACTTGATATAATTTGATCCTTTACCTCTGCATGTTATAAACCTCCTGGATGACTTACCTTATCTTTTCTTTGTTTTTCATCCTGATATATGCTCCAGTGTTCTCCATCATTACTGTAAGCTAGTTTGTAGGAGCCTACAAACTGCACGTGACCAAAATCTTTAGCTCCTTGTGTAATAATGCCAGTTACTTTGGTAGGGACCAGAAGATCTATCTAAAAAAAAGAAAGACATAAAACTTAAATGCCACAAAAGTGTTCATTATAAATTTGAAAGCTTCTTAAATTCAGGAGATTAAAAAATATATATGCTAAAGCCAAAAAAAACCATTGATTATTTGAATTTTGAAACTGATGAACTGAAAACTAAGTCTACTATGGGCTTGTAATTTTGACTTTGCCACTTGGTAAACTTAATTTAAGGCTTCAACAACCATTTTGAGCATTTTAAAATAAAACAATGGTCATTTCAGTCTATCAGTCAATTTTATATTGAACACATTCATCTAGTTGTGCAGTTTTGTGTAACTGAGACAGGACAGCACTGCCAAGGCTGCCTTCCTTGAGATTGACCATTGTCTCCCCGAGTTTGAATTATAAGTCAATTTGCTGACATTACTGGTCAATTCAATAATAATAAAAATAAAATTATAGCTGTGTATATATCAGGAACAAAAATGTATTAGGTGTTTCATGAGTAAATATTAAATAAAAGGTCAACCTTTTGTTTCCATAAACTTTAATCAGTTCAGTATTATGTAATGGAGTAATGTCTAAAGAAAATTTTCTTTCACAAAACTACAATCCTAAAAATGTTGAGGAGGCAGTCAAATAGTCTTCAAAAATGAAGGAATACTAAAGTATGCATCCATGACATTGGGATCTGTGCTCAAGATTTGTTCATTTCAGAATAAATAAACCGCTAGAGGACATAAGATCTGTGGTGATATATTAAGCATTAAATTCATCAAAATGTAATTGAAATTCAACAGATAAGGATGATTTTTATCAAAGAATACCTAACAGTGAATATTTTAGTATTCTTCCTCCTCATTCTCTCATTCACGCGTCTTACATCTTATGCTAACATAAAAAAATATATAGAAAGCTTTTTTTTGTTTGTTTCCCTGTGGACAATTCTTATAAGACATTTACTTGTTATTTCATTGATGTTCCTTGATCTATGGCTTCCTTTCTCCTCTTACAATAGCCACCTACTTCCTCCTACTTCCTATGACTAAATATCCTGTTACATCCTTGATCTTATCAGGTTTAACTGTCATGATCTCATGTGTGACCTTGGTGGCTTTCAACCACTATGTCCTTTTGTTTCTATTTCAGGTTCTTCATCCTGTGAGGTGTACACAGCCGCAAGTAGAGAGTGATAGTTCAGATACAGGCCATGACTGAGCAGAAGGAAATAGGAGAATGCGTTGAAAAGAGCATAATTAGTTACATAGATGCTCATCAAAAAAGATGAAAAAAGTCCCAAATGATTCACAGTTTAGAAATATCTCTGTAAAATAAAGTGGAATTTTTGCTCACTTTTTGAACCATTCTTGGATTAAAGGTAGTAGGCTCAAATTTGGACAATGGATTAAGACAGCAAGGTACCTTTAGTGCTTTATTAAAACATTTTAGAAAGTTTAACAAAGCTATAAAATACTGTACTTTTGTTTTTTCCAAACATGTAATATAACATCTAAAATATTCTGTGTCCAGCAGCAATGCAGAATGGCAAAACTATAATATCCTGGGAAGAAAATTGTTGCTCACACAATGCTAAGTGCTTCCTTGTAGGTCATTATCAAATACCCACAACAATTCTATATGATAGCGTATTCTCTTCACTTTAGAGATGAGGGGAATAGATGCCTAACATAACTTGCTGTGTGATTCAAAGATAAACAGAGAGTAAAGGAAGAACCCCAGATTCAAATCCATGTCTTTCTGACTCAAAAATCCCCCATACAAGTTGATTCTTACTCAAAGATGTTTCTCCTTTCTTTTTGACTTTCAGAAAATTTTGAAGAATCCTAAAGCTTTCTTGCCACACTCATCAAACTTACAACTCAAAGTCCAAGACAAAAACAATCCTGGCTTTACAATACTAAGAGAGCAGTCTTTTCTTTTAACATGAATTTCCACTCCGTTCTTCAGCTGCCTGAGCTTAAAAATACAGATTGCTTTTGTTGTTCTAAAGCCAAATCTAATTGTACAGAGACATCTCAGCATAGCCGCTGGTCTTCAAAGTGCTCTTGGTGTTGCTGACATTCACTAAATGGAAAGAAGTCCTAAAGTCCTCTGACTCACTCTTTGCTATCAAGGGTGCAAACACATTGGGCCTCAAACTGTTGCCAAGAATACAAACACCTTCCTGGCTAGATTCTTCTCTTCCTAAAATTCTGTAAGTCCTTAGCTAAGATGATGCAACGAGGGGTCTTATACGTGTAGCATCTCTTTTTCTGTGTTATTTCTTAAAATTATCTGGGTTTCCCATAGGGTGGAGATGTTTTCTCCTTAAGTTGTGTGTCTTGGCTCTTTCTAACAGATATGCTTTTCTCCTTCTCTAACTGCTCCCTTTCTCCAGTCTTTTCTTTTATGTAGATTTTTTTTTTCCAGTTAACTTCTTGACTTAAATAGTCAGCAATCTGTTTCAAGCTGGATTTTGTCCTAAAAGTTGCTGCATAAACTTAGAATACCAGGCTTAGCAGACCTTTTTTTTTATTTTCAATATAAAATATTCAGCACTCAAATTTAGCATGCAGTTGCTACAATAGGGCATGTAAAATCTCACTCTGAGACATGCTCATGGAACTGTCACCCTTGTGGTCAGCATGCAGGATGATCCCAGGAAAAGTTGTGTCTTTAGACCTACCTTTACCTAGCCTGGAACCACTCTGTGTTCTCGTAGATTTTCTGCATTAAAGTTGTACTGTAAACATGTTAGACAAAATTCCTTCTGCTATTTTAGACCCTTACCTCCCAAGGTTTGGCTCAAGTAGGGCAAGGTATTCTGGGCACTGAGCTGGCACAAGGGTAGATTTTTGGCTTAGTGCACTGCACTTCATAGCTGGGTCTGTAATAAATATGCCTAGCATGTAATGGTCCCTCAATAAAAGCTTTGCTGAATTGAGCTAGAACTATTTCCAAAGTATGTTCTATGGTCAAATATCAAACCATGGCTAATGATGTCACAATATATCATAGCAGAAATGCTAACTGCCTTTCTCTTGTTTCTGTACATACACGTAGTATAACATTACTGGTCACAGAAACACAGTGTCACAGTGGTACTAACCAATTTTTACTAGAGAAGACAACTACCGGTAGCTAAAAATCCTCTGTCCTTTAGGACTGTGATTGCGAGAGGCAGTATACAAGTATTTTAGTAGAACTGGATAGTATGGGTTCCCAGTTTGGTTCTGCCCTTACCTCCTGCCTGCCCTTGGTCAAAGTACTTTACCTCTTTACATCTCAACTTCATCTGAAAATGAGGATAGTAGTTCTTGTAGGATTTATGAGGATTAGATGAATTAATACTCATTAAATATGTAAAATTATATATAGAATACAGTCAGGGCTACATAAGACTTTGAAAACAAACAGTAAAGAAGTCTAAGGGAAGAATCTAATACTGGTCTCAGAAGCATAAATATAGAAATAGGGAAATGGGATGGCTAGATTGTCCTAGAAGCAACCTCTGGATCATAGCATATTTTAGTCACCTTCTCAGGATGTACAAAGGCTATTTGAAAAGTATCAAGTCATGTAAAATGAAATGTAGAGGCATTTATAGCTGAATTTTTTCCAGACAGCCCTCATATACGAGAATAGTCATTTCATCTTTACTTAAAGTAGACAAAATTTGAAACAACTAGACTACCCATTTATGGGTGAAATGGTTAACTAAAAATAATATAATTAATTATGTGGAATGTTGTGCATTTGAATATTAAAATCATATTACAATAGGGAAATGGGGATAAAATAATACTGGAAGAGAAAATGAAATTCCAATTTATAGTGATTTTCCCCTTTCAATTATAAGAGTGTAAAAAGAGAGACATATATATAGAGAGTTAAATAATATATAAGAAAAAAGCATTGCAAAAGAGTTATGTAGGAATATAACATTTTTGTTGTAAAACATCCTATAATATCTTAGTGAAGCCTAAATATTTTTAGTGTCTAACTTAGACAAACAGTGTAGAATAACTATGAGCATTTGCTTGAGAAAGGTCAAGATAATCTATATTTCACATATCCGCATAACAGCCTGACAGATGGCTCCTTAGAAGAAGATAGGGAAGACTAGGAAAGTTAGTTGTTTTTCATGGAGATGTTCTTAATGGGATGAGAAAAATGAGCCACGATACAGATAGTGTGCAAGAAAAGTGAATGAAAAAAATCAAAGAGATTTATCACAGAAATATGCAACTCAGCTGCATCTGAAGTACACTAGCTTTTGTTTTTTTGTTACATTAGTTATTTGAGATTACATTATTTGATAACTTCATGGTGATTTGTAAAATTAACACATTAAATAGAAAAAATTTGGAAGCTAATATAATAATCTAGCATTTTAAAACCGAATTACGGGCAAAATACTTAGAAACCATTTTGGTATTAAGAAATAATTTTTACCTCAACATTACATAAAATGATTGTCATAATCCTAGGTACATTTAAGGCACATAATTAATTGCACTTGGCATTTGAACAATATTGTTGGTTGTCAGATGTTGGGCATACTTTTAGTCCATATTTGCAGGCCAACTAGTTAATGTCATCAACTTATTATAAAACGTTAGCCAGCCCCTGTATCTGATATGATCTTATAATGCTAAGGTTACGAATTCAGAATTCCTAAAATATTATGGAGGCCTGAAAAATACATTCACTCCAGCACTCATTACTGCATTCCTCCCTTTACTAAAAAAGTTTTTAACTTCCAATAACTTGTAAAAAATATATAATATAGCAATTGCTTTCTTTATCGAATTTTAAAACTATGAATGCTAGTATAAAAAAAATACCATAAAATAACATTTCAAAGGACAGAGGGAATTTACTGTTTTATTGGTGCTTTACAGTGTTCTTTTTACATGTAGAACCATGTGTAACATGGTTATGGTGCCATAAATAAGCTTTCCAAGCTCAGGTGATCAATCAGGAGTGTGTTTTTTTAGGACACCCTGGCATACTGTAGACATTCCAAATATTCAGGCATCCTCCATTATCAAATCAAAATTAAAGTCATCCTGTACATAACAATCACCTGCAATTATAACATGTACAGTATCACATGTCAACCTGAGTTGCACCCCATGATTGCTGTGGGATCATGAGTATAAACTTGGTAAGAGTTTATTTAGGATGTACATGTAGTTCAACTGCATATTTTAACTAAGGATGAGAGATAGCATGATAGCTATGAATACTTTATATTTAACATTTTTACTTTATTAATCTCTCTAATTATGAAAATAATATATGCTACATAGAAAGATTGAGAAATATTTATTTAAAAAAAGCTCTATCTCATCATCAGATACATTGTTTTTTATTCTCTCATTGACAAGAATTTTTTTTAGACTAATTTGTTTAGCTTAGTATTTGAACAATATTATTGGCTAACAGGTGTTGGTTACACTTCACTTTTAGACCATATTTGCAGGTAAATTAGTTTCTTCTTCTTTTTCTTCTTTCTAATATTTCACTAGTAATTCTCTAGGTCAATAAACATTTTTAAGATTTGTTTTTTGTCCTAACAAGCTATTTTAAGAACTTATCTCAATCATTTATTTACTGTAAAAATTTACTTCTGCTTTTACCCTCATTTTTTCTGTTAAAATTAATACTTTCATGAAATTGTAGTTCTTGCATTTCACCACCTATCTCATGTATATAGAACCAATTCATATAATAATGGTTATTTAGTCAAAAGATATGACAAATAGATTTATTTTACAAACATAAAAGTAATAAACATTCATGAAAATTTTAGATAATGCAAACACCATAAGAAATCTAGATAAAATAACCTATAATTTTATTACCCAGGTTTAATTCCTGTTGATCTCTTGCTCTTCATATTTTCAGACATTTGCTATTTCCATGCATCCTCATAAAAATAAACTCAGTATACATGTGGTTTTATAATTTGCATTTTTCACTTGTGTGAATATTTTTACATATAAACAATAATAATTTGTTATGGCAGTGTAATATTCTGTATAATAGATACATAAATAAATATGAAAATTATTTAACTAATATCCTACTGATACTTTTAATTTGCTTATGATTCTTTTTCATCAGTAAAAACCTAGAATGAACTTTCAAGTATACCTATCTTTGCTCATTAGTGAAAGTGTTTGCTTATAGGTATGAAGGACCTGCCAAATGAAATGTGATGTATCCATTGTTTCATTTGGCTCCAGAAATATTATACACTTCAATTTTCAGTATATGATAATTTTTCTCTATATACTCTCTAATTCTGTTTTAAAAAATTTTACATTTTTGACAATTTGAAAAATGGCTTTGTTTATGTTTAATGTACATAAATGGTGATATTTTAATGTACATGCTTCTTATTGTTCAATATCACTAATAATATGCATATATAATCTCCTTAATGATCTTAATCTATTATCTTTTGGATTAGAGAGTTTCTTGTAGGATTTTAAGAATTATTCATATAACATTAATATTAATATTGGCTTTTGTTAATGTTTCATTTTTTTTTCTAATTTGCTGTCATTTAATTTTATATTTGACATACAAGCTTTTAATTTTCCTATACTCAAATCTATCAACCATCTCCTTTTTAATTGCACATTTTTGTATGCCTAGAAAAACTTTTTACTTAACTAGATCAGTTAAAAGTGGTTTACATCTTCTCCTATAATTATCTCTGGATTTTCTTTCTAACATTTTTCCTTCCCTCCCTTCTCTCCTCCTGCCCTCCCTCCCTCCCTTCCATTCACATCTAAACCATGTTGGCTATATGTGTTTATATCATGTGACATAAGGCTCATACTTTTTAAAAGAAAGTACGGGTAATTTTCTTAACATGTTTTGTTGAATACAGCATTTCCTCCCCCCCCCCCCACCTGCTGATAGTTACAACACTTGTTCTATATTCTTCAACTTAATACTCTAATCATCATTGTCATCATCAACATATAACAGAATATATCTTGGTGAGAGTCTCTTTTACTCCTTTTGGACAGAATAAAGTGGGCCCATTAAAGCTGCAGATTCGTTTCTTGGACAGACAGGTGTGCTCAAAAGATTTCCTTGTTCTATATTTTAAAATAATGCTTCTGCTTCCTTTTGTGCTTTTCACTGGAAGGACAGTTCTCCAAAGACTCACTCTACTTCTGACTTTTCCTATTCATAGTATTTCTCACTCGTTATTTTCATTTTTTATTATTCTCCGTAAAGGAGAATAATAAAACTCATTTTCAGAGTTTTGACACTTTGTCCTTAATATTGTGGATTTTATTTTTGATAATACCATTTCTACTGCTAAATTTTAACTTTCCTTGAGGTACATTACTCTTTAAAATAACTCCCTCATCATCTCAGTACTCATCCTATTATTCATGGAGAAACTATTTTTATATATATTCTAGTCATCTGTGGTTTCTGTAGACAATTTTCTACTTTTATAGATTTTTAAATACCTTTGGAATAATGGGCATACTTTTGTTATTCTGCATGTTTAAATATGTTTCATATCATCTTATTTTATTTTCCATTATTTGGATACAGAGAGAATGGTCGTAGTGGTTGCCAGCACACCGGTCATAACAGTCCCCTTTGCCTCTCACCACCTCTTAGGCAGTTATGAGGATTTTCTTCCTGACCTTCAGATGTCAACACTAACTCCAGCCTTGTCACTGACTCAGAATAGACATTTAAGCAGTACAACTTGGGTGGTCTGAGGACAAGTCTTTTCTACTCTTGCTGTTTTTTCTTCTGGATATAGAAAGGATAACTTACTTTCTTAATAAATCAAAATCCAAAGCATTCTCTTGTCAAATGTAAAATAACAGGGCAGGTAACTTGGTCTCTTGTTCATCATCCACCTGATTTATAAGGCGTTTCAATAAATATAGTACATATTGAATGCATCAATGAGCTAACATATCCACAAGTGTATTTTTTTCTATTTTGTCAAATATTTATTATGGGGCAAATGGGTAGAGTACTGGCCACTGCATGGGGTTTCTGGTTATAGTGAAGTGACTACTAGGACCCCTTGCCCACAGGGCAGGTTCTGGGTTGTGGCAGCCGTTCTGCATCTTGGATGTTGGAATCTTCACACTGTAGTTACAGTGGACCCTGTCCAGAGAGCCTAGAGAGTTGTCAGCTGGAATATATGAGTATCTGAATGTATACTTCATGAATGATGGGAAGGGAATCACAGGCTGCAGTAGTCACAACTCAGATGTTGAATTTATTAAAACGATGTAAGTGATATTCTCATAAACTCAGCATAGGTACACTTAAACCCAGGTCTTTCTCAGCTCCATAGAATTCTTACAAATGTAGTCCTCAGAAAATGTTTGAAAAAAAATATATAAATAAACCAGGCCTCATTAAAACTTTATGTGTAAAAATTCTTCTAAATGAAAGTCCAACTATCAAGATTTTCTCATTAGGGGAAGCTGGGATGGCTCAGTGGGTTAAGCGCTCACTTTGCAGCGCTGGGGACCGAGGATCGAATCCCGGCCCGGGCCCGTGCAGAACCATATGCTGAACTGGGAGCTCCCCCAGTTCAGCTCTCTCGCTCTCTCTCTCTCTCTCTCTCTCTCTCTCTCTCTGTTAAAAATAAATAAAAATATATTAAAAAAAAAAGATTTTCTCATTAAATCTTGAAGTTTAAAAGATAAAAAACATCTAAAATTATAAACCGATTCAGAATTAATAAAGTGTTATAAAGATTGATTGAATCTATTGATTTTGTATTAACTCACTTAAATCATGTTATATGAAGAAAAATAACTTGATTTTTTGGTTCTTTTTTAAATAAGCAGATCTTTGTAATATTCTATATAAATTTTATCTTTTGAATTGTTTTGAAAAAATATTCTCAAGCAATTAATAGTTACAAGTAAGTAAAGTTGACATGTAAGCCTTTACCCAATTTTTGCAAATTCTATGTTAGAAAGATTAAAACATGTTTGAAGAAAAGTATAAAACTTAGAAAACTTTTAGGAAAAAGAATTAAGGTATTTTTCTTAGGTTATTGAAAGTGACTTTCTGCTGAGCTCATCTAAAATAAGACCATCTTGGGAGAGTAGAATTAACATATCTTCTTTATTTACCTTTCAAGCCTGATTTTGACTTGGCTGGAAACTTGGACATATCTCATGAATAAGAATTCAGAGCAGTAATTAATTGAATTAGTTTGAAATTGATAGGTCATTATGAATTGGTTAATGGAGACTTAATGCAAGTCTTTGATCAGAACATAACGATATCCAATAAACATTATTCAGGTACTTTAAATACAGCAGTGCCAAAGCCCAAGTGAAGTAGAAAAAAAAAAAAGAAAAATTACTGGTAAATGATTTGTATGCAATTTAGAAAATAATAACATAACTTTTTGTGGGACTTAAAATAGTATATTATTTGGTGCTTTTTAATAGCACAGTGAGAGGAGAGCTTAGGTAAAATTTGTGTCAGCATCTTTTTTAAATAAAGATTCATTGAGTGGGCAATCAAGGTTGCATGTATTTCATTACCCAGAATTTGGTTAACTGCTCATTTGAAAAGCTATTTGAACATATATCTTTGACAGCTACTTTACTTAATAAAATTTTATAAAAATCATTTGTATTTTATGTAATCATTATACATTTTAGAGATTGCATTTACAAATGCAAAACATCTACTTACAAATATGTGTGTAAATGTGTATTATTTATATAAATCTTCTTGTCCTGTGACAAATAAATAAAAATCATGAGAACTCTGAAAGTAAAACATCCACAAGTAAAGTACACTGTAGTGATGGCAAATCACATTATATATCTTAAATAGTCAGAGACTCTTCAAATGTAGGAGAGTGGACAGAATGTACAATGTAATTTTATGCACCATGCTTTCAAGAGGAGCTATGCATTTTATGTTGAAATAAAACTTTGCCATTCTCACAATTTGTAAATCATCCATAGAATCCTACACATTATTTAGTTTCATTAGACCATGTGAGCCTTAATTCTAGATTTTTCATTCTTAACTGGAAATGTGCACAGTTTGTGGTGATTGATTTTTAGGCTAAAACAACAAAAAAGGAAAACAACACACAAAGAAACCTGGATGTAACTTTTTGCCCTTTGTCTTTACAAAAGGAAGTGAAAAAGGGGCATGGCCCCTCAGGAATTAGGTATGAGGTACATGCTTCAAATTGTTTTGGGAAATTTTACCATCAACATCAATAATTGAAAAATAGCTCAGGTCAGCACATTGCTCTGAGGTGATTGGAGGGGAAATGGGGGGAGATGGCTGAATAGGAAGAGAAATGTCTATGGATTATGGGTTAAGACCCATTGACTCAGAAAGTGGAATGCATTAAAAGATGACTTTAAAAAATCTTTTGTGCAAAGGACAAAGTATACATATAGTATGGATAAAAAGGATATAAATGATTTCCATTCAAATGCATGGTCACAAACAATGTCAGCATTTTGTTGGTGTAAGAAGGACAAGTTAGGTTCCCCTGTGTCTGGCAGGGCTATCTAGGTCATCAGTACTACAGTCACCACAAATTATAATTGTTGTCTTAGAGAGCCTCATTAAAAGCCATAGTTATAGATTTCCTCATTGAATACCCGTAAAATCAGCATGTTTTATTTATATTAATTTATTTATGGTATACATAGCTTATTTATATTCTTCCATGGTTATTGATGCTAATTTCCACTTGTTTTGTTCCCAAGTGGAAATAAAAAGCAGTTGTTACATATTTGAAAGTGCAGTCTCATCAAGCTTCTCCTTTAGGTATCAATATTTATTTCCCATTTATTCTCTCTCCTTAATATAGTGTCTAAGGTCCTTTGAGCTTACTAAGTGGCAGAATATAAAACTGGGTGCTGGATGCTGATAAAATCTGAATACTGTCTAATAAACATATTTTAATTAAGTACCACAGTACAGTATGGCCTGGAAATATCCATAATGAAGCCCCCAAAAGGCATATTCCTAATGGTTACAATGTTATAGATTGGATACACAGTATATAACTTTCATAAAATAATGTTCTTCTTGAAGGCATGTGAACTATAAGAGGCTCATACTTTTCTTCTTTGGAGAAATGGCACTATATTTAAGAGACTCTTGAATATGCTTGTCTCAGAACAAGGGCTCATTCCTTTGTGTAATCAACTCCAAACAATCTCATATTTTTAAAATCACATTCTTTAACACTAAAACTATTCATGCACTATATTTTCAATTACTGTAAAATAGCTTATATACCACAGCCTTTTTTTTTTTTTTATACCACAGTCTTAAATGAGGTTTGGAATTAATAAATCACTTGGAACAAACTCATTATACTAAACTTATTTATTTTTTCCATATGTGTTCAAGATTTTAAAAACTCCCTAAGTTATAGCTCACTTTGCTGAAGGCTCACTTATAGATTTAAATAAATTTCATGAGACATTCCCCGCCCCAGTGGTTGAACAACTTTGAGATAACAGTCTTTCCTATCTCATCTGAGACTTTGGACATAAAGCTGCTGGTATTTTCAACATAATTTTCAAAACAAAAATCAGAAGTGAAATAAACATAAAGTGGAGGAATAATTTCCTTTTACTTGATATTATAAGCATTTAAGGATCCTAATGTCCAAAGATATTTTAATGACATTCAAATAATGATTTTAAAAAAGTAGAAATCATATAGAAATTATTAGAATTACACTAAAAGTATAATTTTAGAAAATTATTTACAATGGAAACAATCAGCAAGAAAATGGAGAAACAAAAGCAAAAAAAAAAAATCATTCATCCTCATAATCAACTCAAAAGATTTCTCTTTTGATTAAAGGCTTTTCATACCAAAAGAGATTATTGTGGCCTGTCTTTCCTATCACGAAGAAATCTGGTACATTTTCAGAAATGCTGAAATAATTGTTAGTTAAAAATCAGAATATAAGCTTTGACTAAGGTGACCAGATTTTAACATTGGTATAGCGGGACACCATTGACCGGGGGTGGGGGGGTGGTGGGGGGGGGGTGGGGGTTCTTGATTAAAAATGTGGTCTATCTCCCGCTGTTCCCTAGCTTGTGCATTCTTTCCAAAAATCGGGACTTTTTTAAAACGCGGCGGGACGCGGGACAAATTGTTAAAAATCGGCACTGTCCTGCCAAAAGCGGGACATCTGGTCACCTTAGCTTTGACACATCTATATGCTAAACAAAATCACTACAGGCTCAAAACAAATTCTCTTTCTAAGTCTCCTAAAGGGAAGGGGGACATTTGGGAAAGAGGTCACACCTTTAAGTTGCTACTTTTGAATACTACCCTACATTCTGAAAACTACGAGGTCTGGTAATGCCTTATATACTACTCTTTTTTTTTTAATTTTTATTTTTTATTGGTTTTGACAGAGAGAGATACAGAGACAGAGAGAGAACTGAACTGGAGGAACTCCCCAGTTCAGTATATTGGTCCGCACGGGCCAGGGCCGGGGCAGGGATTCGATCCTAGGTCCCTGGCGCTGTAAAGTGAGCGCTTAACCCACTGAGGCATCCCGGCTTCCCCTATATACCACTCTTTAATAGAACAATACATTCTTTAAAACTTAACAGCAACCAACATATACTGTCATATGGAGATTATGCTTCAGACACAAGAAATAATCCTGTTGTTGGGGACACTGAAAGGTAAACTGTGAAGAATAATTCCAAAATAACATTCTTTTTGGAAGCTTTCACATTATAACAACAAATGTGGTTGTATTTTTAAGTTGAAAACAATAATTAAAAATAACGTAACAACAAAAACCCAGACATTAAAAGAATGTGTCTAACATTTCTTCACTAAGAATGCTTTTATGTATACTTTTTTGGTAGATATATTTATTAAACACTTTCTCTTATATTATGTGTTTGCTGCAGAATTTAAAAATCATAAATAGGTTTTGAATTGCATTAAATTTATCATACATAATGAACACAACAAACAGCCATAAAACCAACACTCAACCACCTGGAGAGCTATAACATTTACAATGTCAATGTGCACATCTTCTGCTGTCTTTCCATGCTATAGTTTTCATTCTTTGATTTTTAAAACTCAGTTTAATTAGATATGAATGGAGCCCTAGGTAAATTATATTT